>PVJI01024246.1:0-22333 GCA_004026765.1 Micronycteris hirsuta
CCTTCTGGCAGCCCTATGATCCGGATATTGGGTCGTTTACAAATGTCTCTGAGGTTCCTGAGACCCTCCTCATTTTTTTGAATTCTTGTTTCTTCCTTCTGGTCCATCCCATTGGTTTGAGATCCAACCTCCTTTTTTTTCCTGTTGGTTCCCTGTAAATCTTCCTCCATTATCCTTATCGTATTCTTCATCTGTTCAATTATTTGCGTCCACCTATCTTCGAGTTCTGTTAACAATTTGATTACAAGCATTTTAAATTGTGCATCTGATAAGTTCGATTCTGTCCGTTCTGGTTGTTTAATTTGTCGCTACTGCGTTCGTTGTTTAGACACTCTGGATGTGCGGGCAGCGAGTGCGACCACCTACGCTGCCATCTTGGCGGAAGAGTTAGCCATTCATTTCTATAAACACTTGATTCCTGTAAAAGTTCACTATCTATTCCTTAATAGCTGAGGTTCTATGGGGATTCTACAAATGACTTGTCTCTAGGCCAAGGCTTCCTATAATTTGCATTTTCTTCTTTTTTTCTCCCCATCATCAGTAACTCCCTGAGTTCTGGTGCCCCCTCACCGCCAACAGTTACCACCCAAAAGACCAGTTACTTGGAAAATAAGTTTGCAGTAGAAGTGGTAGTAGGGAAACCTGTATAATTAGGATAGCAAAATTAGTGTAATATTTGGGTTGAGGAGAGGCTTTGAAATTCCAAGCACTGATGACAGTTTGGCTCACAAACAATAAATCTTGTGCTGTTAAAGGGTCAGAGAGAATATAGAATGGGGACGAGCAGGGCATTTGATAGAAAGCAGTGAACCATTACAGCATGTTCCTTTGCCTCATGAGGTTCTTAGGAATTTCTGTTTTATGCAGGCCCAGTACTCCACTGCACACACCTCTCCAAACATGAGTTAATTTTATAACAAACCAGTCTTTCAAACAAGTGCCACGATGACCTCCAAAAGGGCCTTGGGGTCTGGCTGGTGTAGCTCAGTGGATTGAGCGCGGGCTGGGAACCAGAGGGTCCCAGTTCGATTCCCAGTTGGGGCACATGCCTGGGTTGCAGACCAGGTCCCCAATGAGGGCCATGTGAGAGGCAACCATACATTGCTCTTTCTCCCTCTCTTCTCCTCTCTCTGAAAATAAATAAATAAAATCTTTAAAAAAAAAAAAAAATAAAAGGGCCTTGGGGATACTGGCACCGAATTTTAACTCATGAGGTAATATTAAGTTGTGTTCCTCCGTCCCCAATGCCACTGTGACTTCCTTTTGCATTCCCAACCCCCTGATCCACTTACTCTTCAACACTGGCTATAGGATATAATCCAAAGTAAGGGTTTTGAGGAAAAGGAATCTTTTCTGAAATCTCTTCAGTCTAGAGTTGTCCGAGACTTGACAGGCCACATTTTCCCACTTGGTGGTGAGAACAGCTCTTTATTTAGGAATGCAACTCTAACTCAGGATAAGACCACGAGCTTCAGAGTTGGGAGACCTAGGTCTGAAAATCAGCTCTTCCACTTCTAGCTGTGTAACTTCGGACAAATTAACTTCAGTCTTTCCTCGTTCAGTTTCAGTCGGCAGTCCGCACTCAGTCCACTGAGCCACACCAGCCAGGACTCTGGCATTTAATGTATGGTACTTAATGTTGGCACTGCTCTATCAGACCAGCTGTCTAATCCTTCTGCATGGCTTCATCTGTTGGAAGTATCTCCTCAAATTTTGTGGTTCCTCTATGTTTGAAAATTCTTACCTCCAAAATCAACAGAACAGTTGGATGGATTTGCAGTTCTGAGGCTTCCACTTGCACCTGACTTTTTTTTCTCCTTTTCTCCACCTTTGTTGGTTTGGTGGATTCAGCATCCAGGTGAATTGATGATAAGCAGCTGAACTCTTTGGCCCGATTTCTATCCATAACCTGCGCAGACCTCCAGCCAACTTCTACTCTGGAGCAGACATCAGCAAATGTGGTCACTTGCTTTTAGAAAGTTGTTTTGAAACATAGCCATGACCACTTGTTTACATATGGGGTGGGCAAAAAGAGGTTTACCGTTGTGCGTGTGCAAAACAGAGCTTATGGTACTACTTATTTGTTTATTACTGTATTATTTTCTGTACAGACAACTGTAAACTTTTGCCTGCCCTGCGTTGTCTGTGGCTGCTTTTTGACTACAGCAGCGCAGTCGAGTAGTTGGGACGGAGACGGGATGGCCCGTGAGCCTAAAAGAAAAGTGAGCCCTGATTTAGGAGAAAGGTGCCTGTTGGTTTGAGGGAACCACAGTCAAGACAGAGAAAGGGGGTGAGATGGCAAAGAAAGGTATTCATGTTGCCTTTGCCTGCACTTGGCTTATTGTTCGATGCCCCATTGGGAGTGGGTCAGAAATAGTTTTGGCTGGTGGGCTCATATTGTGAGCTTGAGGGAAAGATAATTAGTGGGTCATATTAGCAACCCATAGTGCTTAAAAAGACAAGACACTTAGGTAATGAGATTGTGAGCAACAGTGTTATTTTTAATTTTATAAACATTATTTAAAACTCTTCCTTCGCTCTTAAGGTAATAATGAGCTACAGGCTCTCGTTTGTTTTCACTAAAGTATTCAGCATTTAGGATTTCATTGAAGCTTGAAAGTAGAATGTCTAAGGTGTAAAAATACATATTTTTTAGGGAACTTAAGACATTTTTAGCAACTTATTTATTAGGCTCATCAGCAGAGGGCTTTCATGAAATACGAGCTGTTAGTCTTTGTACCTTTTTCTTCTTACAGGGGATATGAAAGGCGAGGTCTACCCGTTTGGCATAGTTGGAATGGCCCACAAAGGGGATTGCCTGCAGAAAGGGGAGAGTGTCAAATTCCAGTTGTGTGTCCTGGGCCAGAATGCACAGACTATGGCCTACAACATCACACCTCTGCGTCGGGCCACTGTGGAGTGTGTGAAAGATCAGGTCAGTGCTGGTATCTCTGGGTCTGAATTTGATCTTTTATAAGTTGGTAATAACCAGATAGTAACCAAAACCTGAAATTTTTTCAGCCAGGGTTGGGACTGTCAACCATTTATTTAGTTTTTATTTCCACTTTACCATTTTTTCAGCGATTTGAGGTGACTTATAAAAACATGAAGAACATCAGTGATATTGACAACTGACATTACATGGTGGGGCAAATAAAGAGTGAGATTTTCAGAGTAGAAAGACTGTTAGATTTTGTACACTTTAAACCTTAGAGCTGCTTCTGCAGACCACACAAAGAAAGAAACCATGTGTAAGTGTTCGTGAAACAAACTTAGGACAAAGAAAGCTATTCCTGGTACTGACATCTCAAGAAAAGTCCTGTGAGTCCTCAGAACATTTTCTTAATGTCAGTACTGTGGACACAGTATTTGTATGGCTGTTTTTTTATAATACCATAAACCACCTTAATAATTCCAGAAGGGATCAAAACCATGCATATGTTTATGTAACAGTTCCTTGGTGATTTTAAGTAATTCAAAAATTTAGCTCATACACTATATGAAGGTACAGGCAACCTCTATTTCTCTATTTGTTTCAGCCAGGCTTTTTTTTTTTTTTTATTCCAGTTTGGTTTCATTAACTATGAAGTAGGAGATAGCAAGAAGCTCTTTTTCCATGTGAAAGAAGTTCAGGATGGCGTTGAGCTACAGGCTGGAGATGAGGTGGAATTCTCAGTGATTCTTAATCAGCGCACTGGCAAGTGCAGCGCTTGCAATGTTTGGCGAGTCTGGTGAGTTTTTGCTGTTGGATTAGCAGTCTCCCTGGACTGTCTCTTGTGATCTCTGCTTTATCACATTTCCATCTTTGTTTTTTCATCCTCTTCTGCCACTCCGCTTATTGCTTGATACTTCCTATGTTTACCTCTAGTCTTCTCTGTGTAAACTCTGTCTCATGAATCTGGCCCAGTGATGGTAATCGGGCACTTGCTACGTGATACGTCCTGAATGTAAAAAGATCATGTAGTCCTTGTTCTTAAAAGATTCTACTTAACCTCTTTTTTTATCCCCCCTTTCATTAGGCCACTTCTAGGTTATATGGTGCTTAAAAGTCTCATTTTATAGTTCAGCAATTCTGGTTCTATTCGGTTTTTGTTTTTTTTTTTTACTTAAAAAAAATAGTAACATTGTTACTATACAAGGAGCTGGCAGTCTCTGGAAATATTTCTTTGTATTTAACTCTTCTAAGGTTTTTCACACCCATCGCCTTGTTTTGTGTTGTCTGTGGACCAATCTAGGGATGACCCTCACCCAAATGATTCTTCCAGCTCCTGTACAGTGATAAACCTTGAGTTGGGAGTAAAAACAAACAAACTTGTCTGTCCTGTCTTGCTAGCTAGCTGGCTAAACGAGGCAAGAGTCCCCTCATTAAAACTGAGTCACTTGGGTCGTTACGTGGAAAGGCGCTCCTGTGAGGACTTGCTTTCTTCCCACCAAGTGTTGCTGCTTCTCATTCCTTGACTTCGTTACAGTGAGGGCCCCAAGGCTGTGGCAGCCCCACGGCCTGACAGGCTGGTCAATCGCTTGAAGAACATCACCCTGGATGATGCCAGTGCTCCGCGCCTAATGGTTCTTCGTCAGCCAAGGGGACCAGATAACTCAATGGTATGAGGGCATACAAAGTTTCGGGGGTTGGGGGGACACTGACAGACCAGCATAATAAATACTTGAAGGTTTAGGTCCCCGTATCTCAGAGAACTTAGTAAGGAACATCAATGTTGCTTTATAAGCAGTTGGGAGTTCCTGCATATTGGTGCAGCCCCCAGCAGAATGGTTGCTTACCATTAAGCACATTTCTTGGTTTTCATGATACTTTGAACACAATTTTAGGTAATAGATCAGGAGGGTTTACTATAGATTTCCTCTGGGAAGGAATTGGTAATGATTAAGATGATTAAAAGCAATGCTTTTGTACTGCATTTTGGAATTGTGAGTGGCTGTGATTTTCATGCACTCAGGTCATTAACTGCAGTTTTACTTTTTCACAGGGATTTGGTGCAGAAAGAAAGATCCGTCAGGCTGGTGTCATTGACTAACCACATCCACAAAGCACATCATTAATCTGCTATGATCAAGCTGGGGGGATTCTGGTGAAGGGTCTGAATATCTCCCTCTTCATCCCTCCCCAAAATCTGGAATACTTATTCTATTGAGCTATTACATCAGTTTTAACACCTTCCTCGTGTTATGTTTAAAAAAAAATAAATAAATTTAAGAAAACCATTTTAAAATTATGCACAGTTGCAGCCTGGAAAACTTAAGGTGGCGCCTTGTAGTATCAATTTTAGGAGCTTTATTTGGTGCATTTAACGCAACTGGTAACTGCAAAATCCACTTTGCCCGTGTTAAGTGAAAAATAATAGACTGTTACCTTGTTGGCCCTATGAAATTCTGCACTTGATATTTAGTATATACTCTACCTTCATTACTCTGGCAAGATGTCCTGCCTTAGCACTCAGTTGCATTCTTTTCCTTTTCTTTCTTGTTCATTATGCTTTAATTCTGAGGACCATATGAGGGTAGACTATATGAATTACAAAAATGTGTATAGGCAAACCATTTCCTTAAGTTGATGGCCAAATGTTAAAGTGTTATTTTTCATATCATTTATAATCTTGTCACAGTCCACTTAATGAAAGTTTCGTTAGATTTCAATGAAAATTATCTTCCAGAGTAGTTTCTTTTTTTTTCCTGGGATGGGGTGGGGAGGGTAAATTTACTACAATTAGTATGTATGGTGCAGAATTTCATGCAAATGAGGTGTGCCAGGAGTGTGATAATTTAAACGTATTTAAACAAAGACGAATGCACAAATTTGCTGCTGCTTAGATCACTGCAGCTTCTAGGACCCAGTTTCTTTTACTGATTTAAAACAAAACAAACAAAAAAAATAAAAAAGTTGTGCCTGAAATGAATCTTGTTTTTTTTATAAGTAACCACCAGGTTCCTGTGTCCTGTAAAATACAGGCACTTGACCCTTGGTGTAGCTTCTATTCGACTTTATATCACGGAAACGGATTGGTCTGATTTCTTGGCCGTCATCTTTAATTGGCCACATACAGGGTCCCTGGCCAGTGGACTGAAGGCTTTGTCTAAGATGACAAGGGTCAGCTCAGGGGATGTGGGGGAGGGCGCTTTTATCTTCCCCGTTGTCGTTTGAGGTTTTGATCTTCTCTGGGTAAAGAGGCCATTTATCTTTGTAAACACAAAACATTTTTGCTTTCTCCAGTTTTCTGTTATTGGCGAAAGAATGGAAGCGAATAAAGTTTTACTGATTTTTGAGACACCAGCACCGAGCGCTTTCATTATTGAAGCGTCCTGAGCGGGAGGGGCGGGTCTGGGCGTGGTCAGCCACTAGCCTCCTGGGTCGGGGCCCACGTGGCCGGGGCGGGGACACACGCTCCTCGCCCAGGGCGCTGACTGATTACGTAGCGGGCGGGGCCGGAAGTGCCGCTCCCTGTTGGGGGCTGTTCATGGCGGTTCCGGGGTCTCTAACATTTTTCCGGGTGGTGGTTGTAAATCCGTTTGCAGCGGAGGCACCAGGGCTGGAGGTAAGGCTCTGGCGTGTGTCGCGTTGGGCTTTGGAGTGTACAGGCGTCTGGTCGTTGTCGGGAATCGAGTGGAATTGCGAGCTGGAGACAAAGGCCCTGGGCGGGGGTCCTTCGGTTTGAGTCCTATGGTGAAGATCTTTGGAGACACGCGGGGGAACCTGAAGGGAGGGTGGCCTGAAGGCAACCCCCCAGAGCTGAGAAGCCTGGCGGCAGGAGCAGAAAGGGGGGTTACCTTTACCTTAGGCCAAGGGCGGGGCCCAAAGACTGCTGAAAAATAGATGAGGGTGGCGGTAGCTAGAAGGCTGTAATTAAGAATTCGGAGACCCACGGTAACTTGTGTTTTTGCATTCCTGAATCACTCTGAGAACCAAAAGAAGAGTCACGTGTATGGAACCGACACATTTCCAATTCTGGCTTTCCTTACTACTGATGTACTTTGAAGTACTGTAGTGGTGGCTCGCCAAGTAACCGTAATTGCTGCTTTCCCACAGGTTCTTGCTGGTGTGAAATGACTGAGTACAAACTGGTGGTGGTTGGAGCAGGTGGTGTTGGGAAAAGCGCGCTGACAATCCAGCTAATCCAGAACCACTTTGTAGATGAATATGACCCCACCATAGAGGTGAGCCCCGTGGGTAGTCCGCTGACCCTGCTCTTTCCGTCTACCCTCACCCGTACCTTTAGCTATTCTTTAGCTGAGAGAAAGTATAAAGTTACAGTCTTGTAGGTACTGCGTTCATTAATACAATAAATAAAGCTTTCCACGTTTGTGGAGAAGAGTTCATTTTTATGAGCTGCTGGAGATGGTCTAAAAAGCCCACAGATTGAACAGTTTTGTAAACTTGCAAAATCAGTGTTGAACTCATTTCCTTTCTTTATCCATGACAGCTCTATTCTTAAAAAATACACAGACCACAGGCAGAGCGGCTCTCTGAATAACATAGGAGGATGGAGATGAAGGATTCAGAGACTGGGGTGTTCTACAGTTTTAATTTCTTAGCTCGTTGAAGCCACAGAGACTGTGAGTTGGAGTAGAAAGAACATGAGATTTTAAGTCTCTGTGCCTAGGGTTTCAGTCCCTGTTTGCAGTTTGTTTAGTTGTGTGATAGCAAATCACTTAATCTCTCTGAGCCTTGTTTTCTTCATCTATTAAATTACTGTTAGGAAGTGTGTCCTGCCTCCCACACAGGGATGATGTGAAAAATCAAATGTGTTTAAACTTTTCGGGAATGGTAAAGCCCTGGATAAATAGTACTTATTTAAAGATCCTGTTGTTTTCATGGGAGTTCACGTTACAGATCAGCATCAATGAATGGCAAAAAATGTTAAATAAAAGGCCTTGTCATTTTATTCATTTTAGAAATGTGTAACTCTATTTATTGATTTATTTTCTTTTTTAAGAGAGAAACATCAGTTTGTTCCACTTACTTATGCATTCATTAATTGAGTCTTGTGTGTGCCCTGACCAGGGATCGAACCCACAACCTTGGTGTATCGGGGCTATGCTCTGACCAACTGAGCTACCCAGCCAGGGCCTAGAAATGTGTAACTCTAGAGATTATTTTATTTTAATCCATACCCTGGTCTTCCTACCACCCAGCCACTGAGTGTTTAATGCAAGATAACTCTAATATAGCCATTATTAAAATTTATTCATTAGTTTTAAAGCTTAGCCGCTTTAGTATTAATAGTTAGAACCATTTAATCTTTTTCAGAGTTTTAGTTATTGTGGAGTAATTTCCATATAGTAAAATACATAAATGATATATATGCGGCTCAGTGACTTTTTAAATTTGTATACACTTACGTAATCACTACCACTCAGATAAAAAATAATACTGTTTCCTCCGATGCCCCAGAGAGTTCTCAGATGCCCTTTCCAGTCAGTAACTGCTTTACCCTGCCGGGAAGTCACCGCTTCTGACCTCTGTTATAAAACAGTTTGACTAAAACCTATCTTTACAATTTTTATTTTGTTCATCTCCTTAAGTTAGACACTTAACATGCTCTTAAGAAGTTTTGGCGATGTGAGTTCTGTTAGTTTCAAGTATAACCCCAGGAACTCAGGATTGATGGGCTGGGAAACTAGGCTGACTTCTATTTCTGGAGCCAGATCTTTTACTAAGTGTGATGAGGTTTGTTTGTTTGTTTTTTTATTTGACTCGAATTCTCAGAACGCAAGTGTTAAAATATAAATAAAATTTTTGCCTTCGAGCTAAATTGAAAGTACTTTTAATATGATTGTCCATCAGTTTCTCTGAGGATTTAATTACGTCTCTACCTTCTTTGTAACCTTTAGGAAATTGATGGAGGGATATTGCCCAAAGGTACAATCTGTCATGATGAGAAAAATATTTTGATATTACGACCTTGTCTGAAATAAAAAGTATTTGTGTGTTGAATTGTAAACACAAGTGACACTGTAACCAGGGCCAGGTTATAAACAGTGGAGGTATGTTTAGAATTTTAAATGCACAATAAACACTCAAGTAAGAAAAGTTCGGTTCAGCCCTGGCTGGTGTAGCTCAGTGGATTGAGCGCGGGCTGGGAACCAGACGGTCCCGGTTCGATTCCCGGTCAAGGGCACATGCCTGGGTTGCGGGCCAGGTCCCCTGTGAGGGCCATGTGAGAGGCAACCATACATTGCTGTTTCTCTCCCTCTCTGTCTCCCTCCCTTCTCCTCTCTCTAAAAATAAATAAAATCTTAAAAAAGAAAAAAAGAAAAGTTCGGTTCATACCTCAGTAAAATACACTGTGAGTAATCTCTAGTCCAACTGCAGTAGAACTGTCTTTTGAATTTCCGCCTTTTTTTTTTTTTTTTCATCTTTTCCAGGAACAGAGCATTCACATTTTCCTTTCTGCCAGCATATAGGATTTGGGGCTTTTTTCCTCGGAAGACATTAATTACTTCCTGTTTGCGATTATGTATTAGCAGTTTGAGGGACAAACCAGAGAGACAGAAATGGACTTGAGTAGCAGCTTATTTAACCTTGGTGATAGCATTGCATTCCTTGTGGTTTTTAATAAAAGCGGAATCTCCCTCTCATCCGCCCTCCAGGATTCTTACCGAAAACAGGTGGTCATAGATGGTGAAACCTGTCTGCTGGACATCCTGGACACCGCTGGACAAGAGGAGTACAGTGCCATGAGAGACCAGTACATGAGGACAGGCGAAGGCTTCCTCTGTGTGTTTGCCATCAATAATAGCAAGTCATTTGCAGATATTAACCTGTACAGGTACCAGGAGCGTTATTTTTTCTGAAAGGATGGTCTTTAAGTGTATTCTGAGGCTTGGCGGGGGGTCGGGGGGGTGCGGATACCACGCTAGGAAAGGTACGGTTTTTTTAAATTTGAGAGGGGTTGGTTTTAGGTTGTTGGGCATTGAGAATCTGGGGTTATTACCAAAGTTAATGCTGGGATTTATTTTGTATAATGTAATACGGCTAGACCAGGTGATAGTTTATCAGTGAAGCTTGCTAGTGAGAGTGATTCAGAGCTGGAGGCGTTATTAGGTCACAAAGGAATTTCGGAGAGGCAGACACCCGAGAACCATTCTTCAGTAGGTAATAGAGATGACAATAGAAAGGAACAAATGAGGGGTTAGGTAAAGAGGGAAGAACAACATTCTGATTTTACAGAATCGGAAATGGAGTCCAGAAGGTGGTTCATTAGGTTTTTGGAGTCACGGCAGTTAACTAGGAGCAGAGCCAGGACCAGAAATCCAGGGCTCCTTTCCTTAGCTCCATGTTCTTTTAGCAGAATGTGATAGTGGTTCAGAATCTGGATGCCTGGATTGAAACTTGGCTTCATCATCGATTAGCCCTGGTACTTTGGGGTAAACTACTAAATCTCTGTGTCTCCATATCCTTATCTATAATATGGAGATTATAGTACTTACCATGAGTTGTGAAGATTAAATGAATTAATAAACACGTAAATCACTCCAAACAGTGCCCTCCACATAGTGAAGCCTATGCCAGCGTTGCGCCGACAGCACTGGGTGCTGGCTTCTGCCCCGTCCATGTGAGGCGGTCTGCTCACAGAGGCAAGCTGGTTCAAGACTGAATTCTGTGTGTGTGTGTGTGTGTGTGTGTGTGTCTGTCTTCAAGACTGAATTCAGTGTATGTGTGTGTCTTCAAGACTGAATTCTGTGTGTGTGTGTGTATGTGTGTGTCTGTCTCTTCAAGACTGAATTCAGTGTGTGTGTGTGTTTTCATCTCTCCTAAACCTGCTCACAGAGGCAAGTTGGTTCAAGACTGAATTCTCTGTGTGTGTGTGTGTGTGCCTTCAAGACTGAATTCAGTGTATGTGTGTGTCTTCAAGACTGAATTGTGTGTGTGTGTGTATGTGTGTGTCTGTCTCTTCAAGACTGAATTCAGTGTGTGTGTGTGTGTTTTCATCTCTCCTAAACCTGCTCACAGAGGCAAGCTGGTTCAAGACTGAATTCAGTGTGTGTGTGTGTGTGTGTGTGTGTGTTTTCGTCTCTCCTAAACCTGCTCTGCTTTCCACTTCCTCTCTGGAAATAATAGCGGTACTTAATAAAATGCCCAGCACTTGGCAAGCACCTATTTTCTGAATTTCTGGAAGTCGTTTTTCTTTTTAGGCTGTCCTTTTTTTTTTTTTTAATTTAAGATTTTATTTATTTATTTTTAGAGAGGGAGGGAGGGAGAAAGAGAGGGAGAGAAATATCAATGTATGGTTGCCTCTTGCATGCCCCCTACTGGGGACCTGGCCCACAACCCAGGCATGTGCCCTGACTGGGAACCGAACCAGCGACCCTTGGGTTCTCAGGCCAGCACTCAATCCACTGGGCCACACCAGCCAGAGCTAGACTGTCTTATATTATCCCTTAACATAGGTTACTGCCATCATCCCCCAGGGTAATACGTTTCAGGCACGTGACTTTATCTGTAATCCAGGGGGTAGGGTCAAAGGCAGTGCTGTGCAGTACTTGGTTATTTCAACTAATTAAATTTTTTTAAAAAGTGAAAAGTCTGTTGGCCATATTAGCCACTGACTTTCTCAGTATATCATAGCTACACGTGACTAGTGGATGTGGTTGGACAGTAGAGATACGGAACACGTCTGTCATTGTAAGAAGTTCTGTTGGGCAGTGTTGTCGACTCTGAGCACTGTTTCCCAGACTGCTCTGTGGTGTGTCTCAAGTGTCACTGAAGGGGGTGCCGTCCCTGTTGAGAATTCCAGGTCTTTTAGACCCCGCTTTAGTAAGAGCAGTTCTGGGGGTTCCTTTTCTATCTTGGACTCCCAGCTCTAGTTTTGTTTGAAAGAAACATGGGAACCCTGCCCATCTAGAGAAGTAGATCAATACCGTCACTCTCAAGGGAAGCTCAAAAAGTCACTTTATTTTTTGTACTTCGGACCTTAGTCTAGAGCAGGGGTGTCAAACTCATTTTCACCGGCAGCCACATCAGCCTTGCCGTTGCCTTCAAAGGGCCGAAATAATTTTAGGGCTGTATCAATGTAACTACTCCTTAACTGTTAAGGAGTTGAAATTACATTGGGCCCTTTGAAGGCAACCTCGAGGCTGATGTGGCCCCCGGTGAAAATGAGTTCGATACCCCTGGTCTAGAGGGTGATTCAGAGTTGCCAGTTAAAGTCAGAGCCAAGTTCTTTGGAGAACCAAGGAGCCTGACGGGGACGTGTGTCAAAGCAAATGAACCATACATTTCCACTAGAAGGTGCACTGGCACTTGGCTTTCACGTGGCTGCCAAATCAGTCTAAACCGGTCCTCCTGTGCATACAAGGTCTTTTATAAGTAATGGGGGAAAGTGAAATTCACTCGTAGATGCTAAGAGGACAAGATAAAATTTGCTAGATTCCTTTTCGCCCTAGCTGTTCATTCCTTCTGAAAAGCTTTTTCTTATAATATATTCCCCCTTTTAGGGAACAGATTAAGCGAGTCAAAGACTCAGATGATGTACCTATGGTGCTAGTGGGAAACAAGTGTGATTTGCCAACGAGGACAGTTGACACAAAACAAGCCCACGAACTGGCCAAGAGCTACGGGATTCCGTTCATTGAAACCTCAGCCAAGACCAGACAGGTAGAGTACAACTTCCAGCATCTGGCAGGGGTTGGTTTTACGGGTGAAAAGTTCGATTGGCTGACTCTTTGCTAAAGGTGCAATCCACATTCTCTGTTGTTGGGGATTTTTAATAGTGTTCTACTTTAATCTTTGGTTTGAACCCAGAATGAACTTGTTCACATTCTGCTGTGGAATTTTTACTCCCCCATTAGCATGCACAGATATGACTAAATGAAGACCTTGGTTAAAGATAAGCATTAGTCTTTTCTCTATCAACACGAGTAGGGTTTCAGTTCTTCAGAGTGGAATCGCTGAATCTGGTGGTTCTATCTATATGACCCACATTACCAATTTTTCTTTGCTTGAATGTTATTTTTGCAAAATGTGCCATTTGTATATTAGCCTGTTAATGTGATTCTCTAGGAATACTAAATTTAGTGTTCTCTTTCTAAATGACCCCCCCCCTTTTTTTTTTTTA
Organism: Micronycteris hirsuta; assembly: GCA_004026765.1. NCBI lineage: Eukaryota > Metazoa > Chordata > Mammalia > Chiroptera > Phyllostomidae > Micronycteris > Micronycteris hirsuta. The sequence goes on from PVJI01024246.1 coordinate 13,071, forward strand.
AAGATTTTATTTATTTTTAGAGAGAGGGAAAGAGAGGGAGAGAAACATTGATGTGAGAGATACATCAGTCACTTGGCTCTCACAAATCCCTGAGTGGGGACCTGGCCTGCAACCCAGGCACGTGCCCTGACTGGAAATAGAACAGGTGACCTTTCAGTTCGCGGGCTGGTGCTCAATCCATGGAGCCAGACCAGCCAGGGCTAAACCGCCTTGTTTTATCAGTGAATGATTTAATAACCAGAATTCTAAATCAACATAAAGAAGTGAGAGAGTTCACGGCCTGGATCGTCTCTCTCAGGCTGTCTTTATCGTTGTCTTTTCCAGGGTGTTGAAGATGCCTTTTACACACTGGTAAGAGAAATACGTCAGTACCGAATGAAAAAGCTCAACAGCAGTGATGACGGGACCCAAGGTTGCATGGGGCTGCCGTGCACGGTGATGTAACCAGGTGAGCACATGGTCTCCTGGCAGAAATCTCAATTGAGCCGTTTGGAGGAGTGGCGCTGTTGTTATCTTTTACGTTGTCGTTTGCCAGAGAATTTCTGCTCACTTACAACTCTAAAATGTTTTCCTCGGGGTGCCCTTCCTGAGAGTACTGAGTCCGAAACTATTTTTAAAACATTGAATTACTTTACAGACATGGTTACATTTTCAATAATGTTAGAAATTAGAAGACGTTATCGGTTACACGTGGGAATACCACACTCTTGGCTCCGACCAAGAGTTTGAAGAAGCCCTACATCAAATCTAGGTGCTGATGGCGTGTCTTTTCTTCTTGTAGATACTTTTAAAGGTCTAGCGTCAGAAGAGAGCCATCGTCAAGGTAGGACAAGTGGGGAAGTGAATGGATTGTCATTCGTGTCGATTTCTTCAGCTTGTTTCCCACACTCTCGAAGTGACACTTACACTCACGTGCCATCTCCTTTCAGCTGCACTGACACCCTGGTCCCGACTTCCCTGGAGGAGAGAGGAGTATTCCCGTTGCTGTCTTCAGCCTCACGAAGACGCCCCGGCCGCTGCCCCAACTCTCAGTAGATCAGTACATTATTCTCTGTTTGAGAAGTTCTCGGAATAACTACCTCCTCACTTGGTTGTCTGACCAGGGAAATGAACCTCTTGTTACTACTCCCCAATATTTTTCCACTCTGGGTTCTTCCCAAACACACCTCTGTCACCCCACGTTTCTCATGGGATCAGCAGCTCCCACTCTGAAACAGAACCCAACCGTAGACAGTAAGTTCTCTAGAAAAACAATGTCCCAAGCTCTAATGTAGCAACTGCTGGAGATTTTTTTTTTTTCTTTTTACTGTTGAACTTGGAACTATGTTGGTTTTTGGAGAAATGTCATAAGTAACTGTTTTGCTGAGAATATAGTTAATGTTGGTGTTTGGTTGTTTGTAATGTCATCGGCTAATTTCCGTAAGCTGGCATCTGCTCTGTATTCATAAATGCAAAGGCGAATGCAAACCTTTGAGTCTATCCCAGTCTTCTCGACTTTCATGCAACTGAACCTGACTTTCACAGCGAAGTGCCTTTTTCCTAGGAGTGGGTCGTGAACTTCCTTTACAGTACTACAGTGGAGTGGATGTCTCAAAAACCATGACACATGACAATGAATGTCTGAGGTGTGAGTAGGACCTGTCTGCCTTTGAGAGAAAGATAACGCATCCCAGTATGATAGCAGATGCCATTTCTCATATGTGCAAAGTATGCTTTCTGGAGACCTGTTTTTAGGTTTTCCCAGGAGAAAGATGAAACTGGAAACAAGTATAAATCATTTCACTTAATTTTTTACCTGTGCTCCATTTTTGTTGTTGTTGGGTTTTTTTGTGTTTTTTTTGTAGGTTACTACCTATCAAATGTATGTAATTTGTTTCTTCTAGCTTACTGGTAATCTAATGTTCAGTGAACTTCCATTTGGATGTAAATTTGGGTTATATCAGAAGGCTCTCCATTGGCAGGCAGGTGTGCAAAATTGTAAAAGTTCCATGCAGTTTTACTTAATATTGTGATCAGCGATTTTCAAACAGTATATTAACCCACATTTTCAATGCATATCATGGTATCTTAATGACGTATGTATTGGTAATTGCCCTCAGTCCCTCACCCCCTGCAGTTGGATTATTTCACCCGAGTAAAGCATGGTGCTAAATGGACCAGGTCACCATTTCAGAACTTGAGTGAGCCAGTTCACATCACAGAGGGGGAATCTTCCCAGTGTGCTCATTGCACCAGCAACCCCAGCTGTAGTTTTGCCAGATGTGGGCCGTTAGTCCTGCACAGAAGGACAAGGCCAGTTAACCCAAGTCCTGCACCACAACTGGGAAAGCTTGGTATGCTGGGGAGGGTCTGCCGAGCGGTCTTTGTAAATAAACTGGACTCTTTTTTTAGCCACATGGAAACTAAATGATGCCAATATTTTTTTTCATGTTTTTGAGGATGAGGGTACCTCAGATCAGTTTTTTTTTTTTTTTTAAGTTTTTTTGTTTTGTTTTTTTAATCCTCACCAGAGAATATGTTTATTGATTTTTAGAGAGAGGAAGGAGAGAGAGGCGGGAGAGAAAAATAATATCCATTGGTCACTTCCTATACATGTCCCCCACTGGGGATCAAACTCACAACCTTCTGGTGCGTGGGATGATACTCCAACCAACTGAGCCTCCCGGCCAGGACTCAGATCAATTTTTTTAAAATTTTCTTTATTCATAATGTTCTTCATAGAGGCCTTTGGATTGCAATTGCTGTTTGAGAAAGGAATGGAAACATAATAGGTTGTTAGTTATGAGGATTTGGAGGCTTGACTTTTCCATGTGCAAATAATATCCTGGTAATTCTAATGGAAAATAGAGTTAGATAACTTGATAAAAGCCTAGCCCAGAATGGCCACTTGCTGTCCTGGTCTGTTAATAAATAAATGCTTACTGAGGTCCCCCACCTTCAAATACGGATTTTCATTAACTAAGCAAATCCCACATTGCCTTGACGTGAACTCGGAGGAGGGGAAGGCGTCCGGGCTGTGTGCAGGAGTGATAAAGGCGGAGTTGTGCTCCTCGGCGTCAGTTCTGAGTCTCGTCACTGCTGTTGGCACCTGTGGGCAGGGACTCTGCTGCTCCTGTCCCTGCTGCGTCGGGAGCGTCGCTCTTCCTGAGGCTGGATTGAAGCTTGTCACCTCAGTTGTCATCCTCGTGGTCGTCCTCATCCTCCTCGTCCATGTGACTGACAGTGTGATTTTTTTCTGATGTCAAATAGGGGGAAGGGTAACTGGTTTGGGACTCTGTGCCCACTGCCCTTGTGTGGGTGTACCTGATCGTTTCCTTGGGTGTGTTGTGAGCGCAGGAGTGTCTAAAGGGGCCAAAATTCAGACTTGAAAGTGTTCTTTTCATAGCGTCTTAAGAAATTACATTTAGGTGTGAGCTTCGGCGCAGTGGAGTGACAGAGTTAGAGTGGAATGCTGAGGAGCTTCCGTTGGTGGGGCGTAAAAGGTGGCGTTCAGAATGTGTTTGTAATTGCTGAAAATGATTCTAGCTTACCTCAAAATCCGAAAGTCTCTTTCCCCAAATTAAGTGCCTGGCCAGCTGTCATCGATTACACATTACCTTGGTGGTTTGTTTTTTAAAGGTTGTGCGTTCAAGTGTGTGAAAACACAGTGCTCTGTCTGAAGGCTGCCGCGCCTGGTCTGTTCAGTGCTGTACTCGCTTCCAGCGGCGGCCTGTCGAATGTCCCCTGGTAATACGGTGCCATGCTTGTTCCAGTGTCCACGTGAGGGGTGCAGCGCGTAAAATTATTCTCAGCGTATATTTCAGTGGGGCCCCTGTGTCGTCGTTCACCACCCTTTAAACTGCTGTGAATTTTTTATCTTGACTTGAAAGCAAGAATAGAGAAACACTTTAAAGAGATCCCTTTTCCCCCCCATTCCAGAACTGGCGAGCATACCCACCCTCTGCTTCACATTTGCAGTCGTGGGCTCTTCTAAGCTGGCAGCTACAACCGAGAACCAAACACGGTGCACTCAGCTTCTTGTCGTTCATCTCTGCTAATAAATTGCAAGGAACAAGGATAATTAATGAGGGGAAATATTTTATTTGGGTGGTTTCCATAAACGAGGGATTGTAACTCTCATATGTTATTTCTCACCTTTGCAGTGTGCCACAAAGGTATTTTAAAGTGTTTCATATAAGTAAGAACTGTTTGAAAAGTGTTCTTATTATCAGAGTAGTTGTAGATATATATCAAATATAACTGGCAATTTTTTAAAGCCTGAGTACTGACCTAAAAAGCAATTGTCTGAATTCTACCCTGGAAGGAAGGGACGGTCTCAATGGATGGTGTATGACCTTGACCTTCACATTGCCGGGCCATCAAACAGGTGAAAAGGCCGATCGTGCGGTCCTGCTGTTTAAACGGGAACCGTCCGCCGCCGTGGCCTTACACGGGAGGGCTGAGATTTTAAGTTGCCTGTTTTATTGTAAATTAATCCACCCTAATTTTTAAAAATTTGGTTGAATGTTTTTCTTTTTAAATGTTTAAACAATAAAAACTGGAAATTCTTGGCTTAGTTATAGTTTTTTCCCACCGAAGTGCCTTCATTGAGAAGATTCCAGACTTTGGGGGGTGAGTTTTGGGCGGCGTTGGGAGAGCTGAGTTCCTTATTTTATCTCAGTATAAGTGTGTCAGAGCCTGCTTTAAGTGATTGCTTGGGGGTGACTCATTGCCCTGACTCACAGCTATGTCACATTCGCTCATATCAATGGGAAGGGATGAGAGTTATCGCTGGAGGTCTTCCGTCCCATCTTTGCATTACTGCATGAAGTCTGCCAGTCTCAGTACCGTCGGAAGAGCTTTGGTCTAGGAGCCAGAGGACATGGGTTCCAACTGCAATTTTCTACTCCAGCCCCTGGTTTCCTCGCTTGCAGAACAGGGAAGTTGAATTCGGTTCTGTCGGTTTTCCCAACCCTGATGAATGAGACATATTTATACAAGAATGATTTTAAACCGAGGCTTCTCCACCCAACACTGGAACACTGATTTTGAGGACCTTGGTTTATTCTGCCAAGATGTCAGTTTTTTTTTTTCATCTCTTTCCTTAAAAAGGGGATAGGGAGGGGGGTCGTTCATATTTGGCTGAATTAAACTTAAAAAAACAAAATTTAAGTGATAAATACTATTTCTACATGGGGCTATCAGAAAGAGCATAAATATTTCAGATTGTAAAATGCATATGAAAAAAAACAATCACAGGTCCCGGCTGGTGTAGCTCAGTCGATTGAGCGCGGGCTGGGAACCAGACGGTCCCGGTTCGATTCCCGGTCAGGGCACATGCCTGGGTTGTGGGCCGAGGGCCATGTGAGAGGCAACCATACATTGCTGTTTCTCTCCCTCTCTGTCTCCCTCCCTTCTCCTCTCTCTCTAAAAATAAAATAAATAAAATCTTTAAAAAAAAAACTAAAAAAAAAAAAACAATCACAGACTTGGTGTATCTAAAACAGATTTCCCCCTGAAATCAGTCTCCTATGCTTCATATCATATTTTGTTCTGCTAATATTTAACCCCTCAATAGTTGAGAGAGGGGAAAGGATGTTTTTTCTCATGATAGCTGCTATTCTGCTCAGCAAAGGAGCTACAGAGAGAATGAAAAAGTAGCTCAAACAGCTTGTTTAGTTGGAATACAAGGGGACCGCCTCTGTGTGCTATTAATACTGGTTTCTGTTCTCATCACAAGCCTTCCTGAAGGTCATTAACAGGCCGACACAGTTGCATAAGTTACTTGATATCCAGGAGAGGCCACGCCAGGGATCATTTTGCAGAACTGCTCAAGAGATATTCAGAGGCTTTCCAGCCCCGTGACTTGAGAATATCCAGTATCCAAATGGCAAGGGTTTGGTGGTGGTGCTTTAAACATAACTGGGCAAGGAAATGTGGTCCCATGCCTTCACAAGAGAAAACTGGAACTCTAGGAACATGCAAAATGCAGACAGCAAATACCCCGTGCAGTGCCAAAAGGACCAAAGTTTCTGACTCGAGAGCTGGAAGTAGACCTAGCGAACTGCTCATTCTTACCTGGAAGCTTTTTGTACTCATGACTTTGCCCGGACACCAAAACAGTCCATCTGTTAACCTCCTGGAGGGCGTGGGGGCCATGTTATTTTTCAACTTAGAGGAATGATCTTAGTCTCTCCTTAAAATGGGGGTAAATACAGATTACCACGAGTTTATGGGAGGTGTGTAAAGAGAGCACCTGCTACCCTGGGAGTTAGTATCAACTCTTTCTAAAGATAGAGGCAGCTACATGCCCAACAGGAGGATGCGATTGGAACAAGGCAGGTGCCTCCCAGAGCTTTCAGATGCGGGAGCCTGAAATATCACCCAGGCTCAGAGATGCGATCTAGAATGGCCACTGTGAACGCAGTAAAATTGGCACCAGTGGCGCATTCTGCAGGAGCTTGAGATACATGAATTATGTGTGATATTTAGGCCTGACAGAGAACAAGTGCGTTATTTTAAAACCTCGGTACTATAAATTCACACTTAAAACTGGATCCCAACATCCCTGATGTGAATGTTTTTTTTAAATGAGTGGAATGAAGCTGAAAGACACTTTGAAAGTTAGATCAAGAAATATCCGTTTATGCTTGTTTTATAAATCTGATATTAAATGTTCATAATAAATTCAGTTATTTAATACTAAAGTCCAGAACGAAACTAGCACAGCATATGAGCCGGCACCACCCGGGCTGTGCTGTCGCCCCACCCTTCTGTAGCTGCGGTGACGTCTGGGCCGCACTGGGAGGCACGGCCGTGTGCCCTAGCAAACACGCTTGTTTCATCGGCCCGGTGGATTTTCCTTCTGGTTTTTCTTCCCAATTCAGTGAGCGGGTTGTTACTGAGCACCTACTACGTGCCTAGGCACCGTGCTGCCGTGGGCGTACAGCAGTGAATCAGATAGACGGTAGTTCCCTATTCATCTTTTATATTCAGTTGAGGAGAAATCTCCAAAACAGAATTTTTTAGCTGTGATCCGGTGATTGTTTCAGAGGAGAAGGACGCTGTTTACTCTGAGGCATGACTTGTTTAACCCCAGTGTCCAGCTGCCGCCTTCTTGACACTGCCCAGGGTCACCCCTTCCCTCTTTTCCTGAGGTCACTCATGCCTCATTGCCACCTCAGGCGTAAATAGATGGACCCATCTCATATTTGAACCCAGGTCTCATGACTTCAGATCCTGTGCTCTTTTTGCTTCCCTGGTTTTCCAACCAAGCTGCTCATGGCTGCTGGAGAGTCAGAGGGAAATGTTTGACAAAGTCTGAGCAGGTGAGGCTCTGCTCTTCCCACCACCCCCCATCCCCACCCCCTCACCCACAACAGTCCCACTGCCACCATTGAGGCTTCCAGTCAAGGTTTCGCTGGAAGATTTTGTAAGTTAAACTTTAAATGCCCCTTGACTTCACCAGTCGGCTCCTACAACCATCTGTCCAGCTGGGAATCACCGTATCACCTCCTATCTAGTCCAGAACCCACCGGCCCCCACGCACACTCATGGTCAGTGCACCACCAAGCCACGGTGAGGCCGTGCGTGGCCCTGTGGTACCAGGACCCCTGGGTGGGGAGCCCACCTCTGCCATGTACTAGCTGAGACCACAGGTACATTGATCTCTTGTACCCGCGTTTCCTCGACTATAAAACGGAGATAATTGTTCCTCAATTTCTATAACAATAGTTCCTCAAAAAAAAAAAAAACCACTGTTGTGAACATTAAATGATTAACATACTTAAAAAAGAACAACAAACCTTGGAACAGGGCCCAGCATTGTTGCTGCTGTGGGGACCCCACGGCTTGCCTCCCTCTCTGCCCACAGAGCTTGAAGTTTAGATGGTTTTGTTCAAAGCAAATCGCTGAATTTCAGTTCCATTCAAGAGACAGGAAATAAAGTCTGTGTCTCATGGAAAAAAGATGAGTCTTACAAATTTGACTTCTTTATTTTTAGGTATGCTTGGGAAATTATTACTGACAGGAAAACGGAGCTGAATTCAGAAAAATACCATAAGATTCCACAGGTTTAGTTATACCCCAACTTAAACTCATTCCTCAGGTATAAGATAACTGTTTTACATCTGTAACAGGGTGGGGGTGGCGGGGGGGAAGTCCATAGTCACTGCTGGCAAAAGGGACGTATTCCCAAACCAGAAGTTGTCATGAACTTGGACTGCCTCCCACTGCGGCCATGTAACAGAAGTTAACCCTGGGAGTGTGGCACCCAGGAGAACCCTGAGTGACAGGGTGCTGAAGGCTGGGGTGGAGAGCAGGGTGGTTGGAGGGGGGCCCCCCAGGGTTCACAGCAGGAGGGAGACCTCCTGTGGCCGAATAGAAGGGCTTTCTGGGTGACAGAAGGCAGGCAGCACTGACCGGCCACAGCTTGTTTCTGTCAAGGGTCATCTTCCTATAGAGCCTCGGGTTACGGAATCTCAACCTTGGTCAAATACAAGAAATCTGCCCTTTAAAACACACGTTTCTCATTCGAAACCTATACCATTGTATCCATGTCACCACAATAAATTCAAACAGAAATATTTTAAAAACGCATTTGTAAATTTGTTATTTGGAACTCTGTTTTCCGTTGGAATAAATTCTAAATGATGGTTCGCAGGCCGGCACTCAATCCACTGAGCCGCACCAGCCAGGGCACATTAACAATTTTTAAAAGGCGCAGAATATAATATTTTCCTTTTGCTAGAAACTAAGGCAAAAAGGTAGAATTGAATGAGACTAGTTTGTGTCATATCCTGATGTTTAAAGAAAAGCAAACTCAGTTACAGAAGGATAATTAGGCAGAGACTTGTCCCATTGAAGGAAATTTTGGGGCGATTTCCCCGAAGGACTGGAATTTGTTTTGTTTTGCTTTAAATTCAGGTTTTGTTTCGGTATTTTTTTTTCTTACAATAGGAATAATATTTGTTTGTGGTAGAAAATTTAAATAAACCCAAAGAAAAAGAATCACCATCATCCCACACCCAGAGAGAACACTAGAGTAAGTCGCCTCGGCTGTTTTTATTGTTTATCGTGATATATGAATTAAATGCCTTTCCCTTTTTTTTTTTTAACAAAACAAGATTATATTGTGTATACATCTTTGCAAGAGGCTTTTTCATTTAATCAAATTGTTGAACGCTTTCCATGTTAAAATATATTCATCTACTTCATGTTATGGTTGTATCATACTTTAATCAATCTATTACAGATATGTCAGCTCTTCCTGCTTTTTTTTTTTT
>PVJI01024247.1:0-22235 GCA_004026765.1 Micronycteris hirsuta
CTGGAATCCTCGGTTATTTTTCCTTGTTGTTATTTTTCTGTCTCCTGGAAGAGGAGTGTTTTTTCCTTGCTCTCTGTGGGCATCTGATTCAGAGCCCTGGAGGAAGGGAGTTTCGAGGCTGCATGGGCCCCCGTCCCTGCTTTGTCCCGTCACCCGTTGGGCCTCTGATGTGAGGGCTGGAAGGAAGGGATTTCTAGACTGGTTCCAACCTGGATACCGGTGGCTGTGGTTTTCCATTTACACAAAAAAATGGTCCATTTTCCACTGTCTGGGCCCAGTGGGGTCACCTGTGGGTCCCAGCCCTATCAGGGGCTCCCATCACGGCTGCACCAGCCAGTGCTGGACACCCTCTAGGCCATTCCGTCACGCTCCTAGCCTGCTGCCGGCCTGGACTGTCCTGTCACACTGCGTCTGCATCCGCCCGTCTCCCTCTCTCCCCCCAGACTCTGCACATAGGGAGCCCCCACCTGGCCCCGCCGAACCCGGACAAGCAGTTTCTGATCTCTCCGCCCGCCTCGCCACCTGTCGGTTGGAAACAAGTGGAAGACGCCACCCCCGTCATAAACTATGACCTCTTATATGCTATCTCCAAGCTAGGGCCAGGTAAGCGGGGCTCCCAGGGGCGGGGGGCGGGGGCAGGCAGGCGTGGAGACCCCCCAGAGGCAGATGCTTGCCCGCACTGGGGCCCGTGGTGCCTCTGGTCCCTTCATCCCCATGTGATTGCCATAAGCATGGACGTTCTCTGTCTGCATCTTCCGTTTCCATGTAACTCGTGTCGGGGCGTGTACGCCGGCCTCTGGCCTCAGTCCTTAGGGAGGTGTGCAGCAGGGACCATGCGTGGTCATGGGGACCAGGCACCATGTGACTCCACCCCTCACCTGCTGGGCACAGCCTGTGTGGGTGCCCTGAGGCCCCAGGTCCTGTTGCCCCGAGTGGGGATGAGCCCCGAGTGGGGATGAGCCATTGGACTGTGGAAAAGGAAAACAGACCCTCCACCTTCAGGAATTTTTGGTGAGGGTCGTCTGTCCTGGATGTGATTCTTCACCTGCCCTCCTCAGTGTTGGGGGAGGGCAGAACCATGGGTCAGAGTGCAGGAGGAGCCCAGCCCTGCCCCCTCAGGGCTCCCTGGGCTGCTTCCCTGCTGAATGCGCCAGAGAAAGGACAGGTTTTGGGCACTCTGGCCGCAGGCTCCTCCTCCATGAAATGGGCCCTATTACCCCGCGGCAGTGTGAGCCTGTCCCACAGAAAGCAGTTCCAGGAGGGCCTGGCCCACAGGCCGTGCTCCAGCCATGCCTGTGGCTCCTGTCTGGTGTCACGAGATAGAGGGTTTGGGTGAGGAAGCAGGTGTGAGGGGGCGAAGAAGCGTGAGCGCCCATCCCACCTGATCCATGCAGCAGATGGGCTCGATGCTGGGACCGGCTGCTCCCCGTTTCCCCTGGAGCAGCCACCTGATGTACCTCTGGGTGGAGGGTGTTAATTTCTTGGGCCGCCAGCAGTTTCCTCCTGAAAAGATCTCATTTCTGAAAACACTGTCCTGACGGGCATTTCCTCTGGTGGAAAGCGAGGCTCATGCTCCTCCTGCCGATCGCAGGTGGCGTGAAGGTCAAGGTGGGCATGGCCAGTCCGAGGAAGCACGTGCTCCTCCTGGCCACTCTGGCCACAGTGACCAGCAGAGCCGAGGGTGGGTGTCCCGGGGTTCCGAGCCAGGAGACGGGTCAGCCCCTCAGACGCAAGGAGCGCGGCCAGAGGTGACCCCCACATGCCCTGGGACCTGCCGCTGCTCTGCACAAGGCTCATTTGAGAAGCTTTTTTAGAACAAAAATATCACAAAATCAGTTTGCCCTTAGTTTACGTAACAGTGAGCATGAATAACACAGTTCCTATTTTGGCCGCCCTTGGCAGTCTCCAACACGGCAGGAGTTTGCAGGTGGGCCCTGCGCCCGCACCTCCTGGGTTGTGCCCAGTGGGAGGCTGGACGGGTCTGTAATGAGCTTCCCAGCCAAGGTGCCCCGTGGTCCAGCCGACCCCCCCCCTCCATTCTCTCCCGAGAGAGCCAGGGCCCTTTTCAAATGCAGTTGCAATGGCACCCGGTCTCACCGATGCCATCCAGAAAAGCATCCCCCTTTTTTACGACAAAAGTGCCTTCCCTGTGGAGAAGTGCCGCCCGGGGCAGGGGGCGGGGAGACCCTGCTTCCTGCTCCTTCTGCCAAAGACACAGCAACGCAGAGCGTGTCCGGCTATGTGCCTGGGTCCCCACGGCGGTGCTTCCCCGCACACTCTCGCTGGGTGGCTCTCTGCTCCCGCCCGGGTCACCGAGCAGAGCGTTTCTTTCCCTAGGGGAAAAGTATGAGCTGCACGCCGCCACCGACACCACGCCAAGCGTGGTGGTCCACGTGTGCGAGAGCGACCAGGAGGACGAGGAGGACGAGGAGACGGAAAGGACGAAGAGACCCAAACCCAAAATCACCCAGACCCGACGGCCGGAGTACACACCCCTCCACCTGAGCTGAACCGGCTGCTGGACGGAGAACCCCAAGTCTCGCTCACAGGAAGGAAGCTTTGGCTGCGGGAGTGGCCGGTCACCACTTTGGAGGTGGCGGCCATGATCGCCGTGGCAGGAATCCCAGTTCCCGTTGCTCAGAAGAGGATCAAGGCTTTGTCTCCTGGTTCTGATACTGCACGTCAATGTCTGCGGCCCTGGGGTGCCCTGGGCCGGTCACTGAGTGTGGGGCGACCGCACGAGGACATGAGGGAATGTCTCGAGAAAACCCGATAACCGTAGTGTTCTGTACTCGTTCTTTACTGCTGGGTTCTGCTTTTGCCGAGGGCAGGCTGGTCGGGGGGCCCGGGGTCCGTTCCCACGCAGCCCTCCGGGGCAGCCCCGCCCCTGCGGTGAGCGGCACCCGTGGCCACGCCGCGTCCGAGGCAGGAAGGCCGGGAGAACCGCAGGCCGCGGGGATGTCGTGGTGTTTGGTTTTTCTGCCCCGCGTCCCGATGTTCGTGCATGTGTGTTACTGATTTCCAAAACTAACCCTTGTCCGTAGGTAGAGTAACGTCCTCGTCATGTTGCATGTTTTGGGGAGATAGGAAGGCCTTCGGAAACGGGCACCTTTCCAGACTCACGACTCCTGAGGACAGCACACGTGGAATTCTGCCTGGAACGCGTCACCCGGTCCCTGTCCCGTGCATCCTGTCACCTCTGCTTTCACGGAAGGGGTCCGTCCGAGATTCCCAGGCTGGGTTCCACACACACAGTTCAGAGAATTTCACTGCCAGCGTTTAGTGGGGGAGCAGTTTCCATTCCAGTCCTGGCCTGGAACGACCTCATCCGTTCCCATACGTGGGGGTTCGTGATGGACGAGTCCCAGCCGAAACCTTTCCTGGGGGTGGTTGGTTAAAATAGCTCATTTTTTTTTTAACCCACCAGAACATCAAGATAGAACTTGTAAATAAAGCCGATAGCATATATTCCCACTCTCTGTGCACTCGGGTGAACAAATATGGCGGTGGAAGAATAGTGTAAGATGTGGTAACCTGCCTGTGACTGTACGTTGTAAAAAACTCCGAAAAATGTTGGGTGGGACTTGAATTCCAAGCATGTGACGTGGACAGTGGGTGGTGACCTGAGAGGGACACAGTGCCTTCCCCGTTCATTCCTGGTGGAGTCGTCGCCCTCGTTAGCGTCTGTGGTTTCTTTCTAGTTGTCGTGTCTGTGTCTGGTAAATACGTATTATATTTTGGCCTTAAAAAAAAAGAAACACTGTAACACAGTTTGTCGTTTTGAAATACCTAATGCCAAGTTAGCCGTGCATGCTTTGGAAAATTGGAAGGTGGTTCTCTTTAACAAGTGAGTAAATTTGATTGTGCACATCAAGAAATTGACCGAATGTTCTCAAAACCCTGTTTACAGTTCTTGGCGGGGGGCGGGGCAGGGGCGGGGTGACCGCTGCGTAGCTGTCGCGTGTTCCTAGGTAAATGCTTTCAAACTGGAGAGGCTGACCTCAGAATATTTTTTTTAACTGCATTCTATAATAAATCCACACGATATGCTCTTTATGGAAACGTTGCCTGGTTGTCCCTTTATTTCTACTGGTCAGTCTGCAAACCCTTTGAGTTCCAGTCTCAGGACACATCCCTTCATCCGTTTGAGTTTTGAGGCTCCCGCGTCTTTGCCCGGCTCACGGAGGGCCGGCCTTGCCGACAGCACGTCACGTAGCAAAGGGGACAGTGGATGACACAAACCGAAGCGTTTCTCTTGTCTGGGCAGGTGACATTAGGGGACAGCCCCCTGAACACCAGTGCAATTGCACGTTTGAAAAGTCCTGTCGGTCAGAAGGTGCCCGTGGAAAATTCTACGTGGCAAAGGCCAGTTACACTCCAACAGTCCGCCTGTAAGTCTCTGAGTTTCAGGCAGCCTTTTGCCGGAGACTCTTCCGGCACGTGGGAGGGGATCTCTGTGCCCGCCCAGGCCCGCCTAACCCGGGTTTCCTCGCCGCGGTGAGAGGTCCCTGAGAAGGAACAAATCGTGAGGCGTGTGCCCCTCTTGCGAGTGAGGACAGCCACAGCACCTCAGCGTTTCAATCCAGCACATGCCCAGCAGCAGAGCAGCGAGAAGGAAAGAGCGAGAGAGGGCTGGGGTGGGACAGTGGACGAGACTCTGGACCGATCCCAGATGGAGGGTGGGCGGCGGGGCGGGGCGGGGCGGGCGCAGACCCGCATCTGGGCCGGGCGGCGCAGTGCTAGCTGCGGCAACGGTGCAGCTGCAGCCGCAGCGGGACAGGCAGGCCTGGGCGCCCCCAGCCCACCGAGCCGCACGCCCTCAGCGGCCGCATCCGTCACAGGGAGAGTGTCACACGGGAAGTGCGCCTTCGTAAAGCTGACTCGGTGTTTCAAACTCAGGATAAAATCTTCAGGTCTCGGAAAGCAGACAAAAGTCAGGATCTCGTTCTAATGAAAACAGCTTTTCAAGGGCCTGGCGCCTGAACAGTGTCCGTGAAACAGTGCCGTGCGCACAGTCAGGCCAACGGCGGCCCGAGTGGCCGGGAGCAGCGTTCTGATGCCGCTTTTCCGGAAGAACCTGGGTGTGGCCGTGACAATCTGTTGGCGCTGAAAATCGACTGGGCTCACGTTTCTTTAAAGTTTAGGTGTGACTCATTTTGACACGTTCAGAACCCACATCTGCTCCTTCGAGAAGGATCCACGCCCACGTGTGATTGGTGGAGAGCGACACGTTTCAGCCTCGTGACGCCCGTGTCAGCCCAGGCTGCCACGTGACCTCGCACCAGCGTGGTGTTCCAGGCCAGAGAAACGCGTGTGCGGCAAGGCATTTGACATGAGTGAACTGGTGGGGAAAGAAAGGACGAGAAAAACCCCCGCTTTCCACAAGGTCAGCTTCATTGCTGAAGCTTCTAAAACCTGTTCCCTGCAAATTTCCACACACACAAAACCCCACACCATTCTTTTTCGTACAGAAACGCACTTCAAAGCTCTAGAGGACCACCAGCAACTGCTGTAAGCAGTGGCTTCTGTCACACAGGCCTGGCGATGCCTCCGCAGTGTGACGCTTTCCGTGTGGCCTGATGGTCACCTCCGTTGCCAAACCGCTGCTTTTCACCGAGTTCGTTTGAACTTGGAGTGTGTGCTTGTCATCAGGCAGAAACAGCAGCGGTTTCTGCGGGGGTCTCTGTGGCCCGTGGTTTGTGAAACTGAGAAGAATTTGCTTGGCAGAGGTACTGGTACGCGGGTGTGCGGAAACTTCCTGAAAATCTCTTCATGGGGAACCATCAGGAAGGGGGCGGGGGCACCACACAGATGAACCGCACAGGGCCATCACTGCAGCCACGGGCAGCCACGGGCAGCCGTGGAGGGAGCTGTGATGGGGGAAAGGTGCCCGCAGCTGCCCCGCAGGAGGTCCGGCCGCACCTGTGGGCCAGGTGAGCTGACAGCCTGGCCAGAGGGCTCCGGGGTCGGTCGGCCACAGGACAGACAAGCCCCTGCCTGCGGGGCAGAAGCAGTGTGGTGAGGCCTGGCGCCCACCCGGGGGGCTGTGCTCAGCGGGAGGAAAGGAGGAAGAGCCGCCACGTTCCTGAGCCCCCTGAAGGGAAGAAGCTGGGGGAGGATGTGAAGCTGCAGCGTGCCTGAGGGGCCTTCAGAGAGGAGACAGAGGGGACAAGAGAAGGGGCGGCCCCTGAGCAACCAGGCACCGCTCCGCTTCTAACTGCACCCTCGTCAGGTAGGGGCATGCCTGTCTGCTCCGCGCCTGGCCCTGGGAGCCCCTGCACTCTGCCACCGCCTGCAACAGTGCGGGCTGGGCCCCAGGGGACCGCAGGCTCCAGCCAGCCCACCTCCTCCTAGTGCAGGTCTCCTGACCGCTGGCCACAGCTGCGAATCCTAGGCGGGTGAGCAGGGCCCAGGTGTGGCTGCCCCAGCCAAGGCCAGCAGCGCCCCCTGCTGCCTGCACTGCACTTTACACACCCAAGAGGACAGCAGAGACAGAAGGACTGGGCTGGAAGGGTTGGAGGGGGTGGCGGGGAGGTGACCCGGCAGGTCATGCAGGGCCACGTGGGAGTAGGCCAGGGAGCTCAGCAGGTGGGCTGAGGTAAACAGTAGGTAAGGTTTCTGGTCTCGAGAGACAGGTCCTTTGTCGCCAGTGAGTTCCCTGGGCTCACGGCAGCCCAGCGGGGTCAGAGGGTGGGGTTGATGAGGACGGGTCGTGAGTCTGGGTAGAGGGGCCCCGAGATCCCCACACCACCCCCAGGGGACCACATGCACCCCCCCTTGAGTGTGGGCAGCACCTGTGACCACAATGGGACATCACTCCCATGCCTGCGTTCCTCTGGGAAAAGGGATTTTGCAAAGAGAACTCAGTTGACTTTGAGTTCACCAAGGGGCCTGTCCCGGCTGGGCGTGACCTCATCAGGTGAGCCCCCATGGAGACCCGGGGCGCAGCAGGGCTCCCCAGTGGGCCGGGAAGGGGGGAGCTGCCAGTTTGGGAGAGGAGGAACCTGTGGGCAGCTTCTAGGAGCTGAGGGCCGTCCCCAGCCAACAGCCTGCTAGAAAGGGGGGGCCTCCGTCCCACCTACAACCTCGATGACATCCATTCCGCTGTCAGCCACAGGAGTTGGGACCAGGACCCCGACAGGCCCCCTGTGAGACCGCAGCTCCGGCTGACACCGTGATGCCAGGCGGTCTCGCCGGGTGGGAGATGCTAAGATGAGGACCTGCTGGCCCACCCCCGGCCTCCCGCCCCATGGAAACCGTGAGGGAGGACACGTGCTGCTTTCAATGTCTACGTCGGTGACAGTGGTTGTCCAGAAACAGAAAACCAGTCCAGGCACTGAGAGGACAGAGCCGCTCTCATCTCCTGCCTGCAGCTGTGGGTGAGGGGCGGGGCCCTTCTTCTCTCTGTTTTTCTCCAGACAGCAATTCTAATTAGTGTGAATAACCTTGACTCACGGGTCCTACTCTAGGTGGCAACCCCCCTCCCATGGGACCTGGACGGCCCTCCCACCGTCCGCTCTTTGGTGCGCATGGGCAGGTCCATCTCCCACCGCTGGGCAGCTGCCGGCGCTCACGCCTGCTCAGGCCCATCCTTGCTGAAGCGAGCGAGAGACCACAGTGGTGGCCAGACCGGTCCTGTAGCTTCAGGCCAAGGGTGGCCCACTCTGGAGAGAAGTCCCCCAAAGGGTCACCTCCCCTCTCTGGGACCTGCAAATAGTTCAGGAAGGTGCCCCCAAGCCTTGGGAAACAAAACATCTGATACCTGGGACCCTCCCCACAGTGGTTCAGCTGGAACCACTGGGCACCGTTTAAGCTCCCCCAGGATGTGGCCCCGCTGAAAACCGTCAGCAGAAGGCAGAACGTGGTGGGGTTAAGGGGGGTGGGCTTCGGAGAATTCCTAGGAAGTCCAGGCTGGAGCCTTTGAACAGAAGGAGACCTCTGCAACTTTGTAGGGGGAGAGACAGTGAAACTCGGGGTGTCAGAAGGCCCTCTGGCAGCCTGGCGGGGGGCAGGCAGGCAGGGGAGGAGCACGGCCGGAGAACAGCGAAGAGGCTGTGGGGCCATCCAGGAGAGCAAGGGTGGGGGCCCCAGGCCCCGGAGGAAGGGGAGGAGGCTGAGAAGGATTAAAGAGGGGTTCGACCTCGTCACCGCCGCTCAAGGTCATCCTTTTTCACTTCTCTCTGCTGTTAGGTTTCTGCCGTCTGTAAGTCGGTTTCCAGAACAGGCCTCGATGTTCACACCGGAAGTGAGGCAAACAGCCTCACGACGAGGCGGGAGCATCCAGATTCCACACACAGCTGCCTGCTCCTGGCCGCAGACTGCGAAGGCACCCAAACATCCCCTGATCAGAAGACACTGTTCCCGACTCCCCCTCCCCGGCCCTCCAGCCCCCTCGTCTCGGCTCACGGCCCAGACTCCCCACGTTTGCTCAGGGTGGCCCAGGCTTACCGTGACTCCTCGCTTTGGCCCCTGGGCTCGGCCGCCTTGTCCACGGCCGTCCAGCAACTTCCGATCTGCTTGTCGGGCTCTCGCCTCGGCGCCCAGCCCCCGTCCGGCCCCGTCTCACCTCGCGGGGGCCACGGGGGAGCCGGGCTGGGCTCTCGCTGACCTCCACGGCCGGACCGTGCCCAGGGCCCGCTCTGAGAGGCTGTCAACAGGTGCAGCTCGCCTCCCGGGAAGCCCGGTGATTACATGTCGTGAAAGATCCAACGCTGACAAGGGCTGGCGAAGCGCAGGGGCCCTGGTCTCCGAGCTCCTCCAGGCCAAAGAGAAACCGCCGGCCCCTGCACCGCGAGGGTCTGTGGGTCCGTCCGCCCTCCAACACACGGGCCGAGCACTGACCGCAAGACGCCCGTTAATTCTCCTAGGCCGTTACGTGTTCTTACAGGTGTGTGCACGCGCGCGCACACACACAAACACACACACACACGTTTTTCAAAGCTAGAGAAAAATAGAGAATGACATCATAAACCCAACCGTATCACAACTTTGTATTTTGCAATACATATATTTTATATACACATACACATTGTAGGTAGAAAGCAAGACCCTCTATCCCCCGCCCCCCCGATTCTCTTTCCCTCCCTCTCTCTCCAGAGGGAACTGTTACAGGAAATCACTACTCGCAAACTCGTGTGCACCTGTGTGTTTGGACTACATTTTATAAGTCTGTGTGCAAGATACAGTTTGTCTCACCGATGGTACATTTGAAGGATTGGTGTATTTGGGGCATCATTTGGCAAATGACCTTAATAAATGCAACGTTGTTTGCATATTTATCCTTGTGGGTACACATTCTGATTCATTCTTTGTGCATTCCTGTTTGTTCCTTTTTTTTTTCCCCAGCACTGAGGTTCATCGAATTGCACAGAAAAGAACACTAATGGGGTCAGTTCACTTAATTAGAGAAAGTGAAGGACCCACAGCGCCCGCGGGGATCAGGAAGTTGAAGGGCACCTGCCCACCCCCCCCACCCCCGGCTCCTGCCCCTCCCGCGACCTCGTCCCAGAACCTCCTGCTCCACGTCCCCAGAGGAAACGCGTTGCTAACGTAGCTGCCGGTTTAAAGGGGAAGGAATCACTGGGTTTGTGGACTCGTGCCTGGTTTATTCTGTTCAGCTTCACGCTGGAGAGATCTAGCTATGTTTTCATGTGGTGGTAGTGTGCGCATCTTAAATTCTTCTTTTAATTGACTTTTCTTTTAGAACAGTCTTGGATTTTCAGAAGATTTGAGATGACAGTACAGAGAGTTCCCATGTACCTCGCATCAGGTTTCTTTAAAAATTATTTTTAAACTAGACTTATTGGGGTGACGTTGGTTAGTGGGATCACATGGTTTCGAGGGCACACTTCCGTGACACTTGATCGTGTGCTGTGTGCCCACGACCCACGTGCAACCCCCAACCTCCCATCCGATCTTCCCGTCGTTACAATTCAGGAACCAACAGCAATACCTCAGTAACAAAGTCCATCATTTGTTCTGATTTTCTTAGGCTTTACCTAACACCCTGCATTTCTGCTCTAGGGTCCCACCTCACACCCAGCTGTGGTGTCTAGGAGTTGGCTCCCATGCTGAGGGAGGCTGGTGAGCTTGACCTCCGCAGAGCCTGCGCCCCAGCTGGAGTCTGCGGGACCAGCAGGCTGCTGCGTCCCCATCCGACGACAGTCAGGCAGGAGAAATCTCTCACTCGGAGGGTCAGCAGATTCTGGTCAGGTTTTCAACCCAGAGGGCCAGACCCAGCCACACCGGGTAGGGCAATCTACTTTGCTCCTTCTATAGATCCAGCTTCTAATCTCACCCCAAAACAGCCTCACAGAAACACCCAGAAGAGCGTTGGAACAAATATCTGGGCACCGTGTGGCCCGGGCAACACACAAAACCACCCCTAACATCATAACGTTAATATCGATACACTGATAGGTTCATTATGTCCCATCGACTTTTGGGTAGGACACCACACGGAGCCCCCCGGGCACTTCTGGAGCTCACCCGCCTTTGCCACGATGTGGAGTTTATTTCAGAATTGCCGAGTCCGGCTGGCTGACATGTTATCCGGCATCTTTGCGTCTCTCTTCCGAATTTGTGTGGACTCGCGGTTCTCCTTGTTTGCCCTGCCCTCGTGTGGTTTGGTTCTAGCTTCATAAAATGAGTCAAGGGTTTTTGATCACCCTTAGTATTAGATTATTTTTTCACGTTTTAGAATTTTGATCGTTAGGCTCCTTTTGAGTGGGCTTTTGCTTTTTCTTGCCCCTCTTCTGCCTACCGACCTCCAGCGCACGCAGCCGGCCCTCCCCTGACCAGCATTTTGCGACAGCTTCCACCTGACTTTGGGGTTCCGTCCTGGACCAGACGTCACAGTGGTGTTTGGGGTTTCTGTCCCCCAGCGAACCTGGGGGCATCCATGCCACCCAGGCCAGTATGTGACAAGGCTCAGTTCTTGACTGATGTGTGGGTCCCCTGCTCTGCATTCCTAGACCCTCGTTCTCCTAAGGAGCTCAGTAAATACTGAGTAGGACCGACTAGTCATCAGAGAGGAAATTCACGTGTCAAGAGAAAGTTTAAGGAGTGAGGCCTATGTTCGGAGCAGAACAGTAAGTAGAATAAGGACTGGGTCTGAAGGTCAAGGCTGTCATCGAAGCTGCCTTGCTGTTCACCAGTTTTGCATTTAACAGTGTTTGGGAATCTGCTTTTCTAAAACTTTCCTTTGGCTACGTTTCTCTCACCCTCCTTCAAGTCACGCCAGAACCACCTCCGGTCTCATCACTCTCTGCTTCGTGCCTCGTGGAAGACCTGCCGCAGCCCCCGTTCGCCCCGGCCGAGGGTCCTGCCTGAGCTCCAGGAGCCAGGACGGTGGCCACGAACAGCCGTGATTCTCCAAAGTGACCTTCGTGCCCACACTCTCCCAGAAAGGCTGCCTGCGCTGGTTTTAAAGGCAGGCTTGCCAACGTCCTTCTGTCCGGGGCACTCCGGCCACCACAGAGCTCCTGTGTTATCAGGAGCTGGACGTACACCAAAATCACATCCCACACGGGGGACGTGGAGGAGATGCTAATCTCCCTCCGGCCCTGTGGCCGGTGAAACTCTCAGCAGACTGTTACCGTTGTGACTTGAAACCCAGAGCATTTAAAAGGATTACACACAGGTCTGGGTGAACTGGACCCAGGCGGGGGGTTTAAAAAGCCCAGAAAGACAGTGTTTGTATTCAGATGTCAAACATCGTACTTGCAGATTTAGTGCAGTTTCCTGGCCACGAACAACATTCCAGGCTGTGATTAATTTATCCATGTTCCCATCAGCACAGCCGATGCCAGAACAAAAAGGGGTGGAGAGAGGCAGGGGGTGGGGGAATCAATGCTGTTATTGCTTTGGGGGAGGCTTTCTTAATTGGGTTTGTGCTCATTTCATAACAAGGTGAAGGCTGTGGACACTTGTCAGATGCAGCGGCAGCTGTGATGCCCGCTGAGGAGGGCCACCAGCCGGCTGCGTCGAGGTCCTTGGGTGACTCGAAGGTGCCAAGAATGGGTGCGGACATCCCCAGGACTCAGGCAGGGGCAGCTGAAATGGTTGTTTCACGGGCAGCCTGGCTGCCCACCGGTCAGGCAGCGCTGGTCCTCTGACGGGCAGAATCCAGAGCAGAGGCCCGTTGAACCGGTACCATCGAGCTGACTGTGTTTTACGGAAAAGAGAGTCCTTGGCTTAAGTCAACAGTTTGTGGCAGCCACGCCCTGCACGTGGGGTGTTCATGAGGCTCCTGAGTTGCCGATGAAATGCGTGCCCTGGGGGGTGGGAGAGGGGAGCCCTAGGTTTTCTCAGATCCCAAAGGAGAACCCTGAAAAGTTAACAACCACCTGCTTAAAAGGGTAAACAGAACAGACACATCCGACACAGCCAAGACATTGCCCAGGTGGGCAGACGGGAGGGACAGGCAGGTGAGGGCTCTGCAGAAAGTGGGGTCTGGAAGGGAAGGGCCCAGTACAGAAGTGACGGGCTCCACCCTCCGGAACAGAGCGAGGCTGGACGCCCAGGGAGCAGGCAGCTCATGTCCCCGCGGGGAGAGTGCGGGAGGCTGCGTTTCGGTGGAAACACTCCAACCCCCCTGCTCCTGCCATTTGTTGCTGTGCCAAAGGTGAATCCAATTTCCCGAACCCTGGAGTCGCGAAGGAAGCCAGAAATCTGGATGTTCAGGATGAGAGCGCTCGGCTTTCTCATCTTAACATCTAATTCAAAATTAAGGAGAACACGCAGACGGCAAGCCTGAAGACTCGGAGCGGCCCGCGGCCCCGTCCCTTGGACGTCTGCTGTGGGCTTTGGAAGCGTCCTGGGTCCGAGTCAGAAGATGATCGTCAACCTGTGGTTTGTAAAACTGGAACCAGAGGGCAGACACCTCGGAGAAGGTTCTGGGGGGGTGGAGGTGAGCAGAGGACGGAGCACAGAGACCCCTGTCTGCTGCCTGGGAGCTCTGAGGCTGTGCGGAGGGGGTCTGGGAGTTCAAATGTCCTGCCGAGCCCTAAGCAGGCTGCAGGGGGTCCTTGGGGGACAGGAGCACTGCTGGGGGGCCCGCCGTTAGGGGAGTGACCCCGCTAGTGCGCAGGTAGTGCAGTCGTGGAGAGAGCTGAGCCCCAGGTGGTGTGCCGCAGCCGGTGGGTGGATTGAGATCGATCGCTCCTGTAGGATGGGGAGAGGCGAGAATGACAGCGGGACGGATAAGCGAGAGGAAGGAGGGAGAGGGAGCGTTTCCAGTTCCCCGAGGGCAGCAGAGCACGCTCTCTCTCAACGGCGCGCGGGTCTCGGGGTTACCCAGAGGAAAGGGGAACAGCAGCGCGATCCTCATGAAACAGTTCCTCGCCCGTGGGCTGGACAGAGCCAGGAAGAGCAGCAGATAGCCGTCCACTCCCCACGGTGACGGGCGCGCTGGCGCTGCCCCACCCGACAGACGGGCGCCCCCGCAGCTCGCCGGGCCTGAGCGCTGGCACTGGAAGCGCTGCGCACAGTTTGACAGGACGACTCCCACCCCCCCGCGGCGTCCTTTGGAAAGTTGGGCAAAAGGCACCACACGCACGAGCATGACCTTGAGAAGGGAGAGTCCAGGGAATTTTCGGGTGACCTTGACCGACCTTTTCCTAACCGTGAAAGCACAGTCACCGCAAACACGAGGAAGGCAGAGGAGCGCGCGGAAGCCCCGAAGGCTGTTGGAAGCCCCCGCTGACCCGCAACGTTGGCGTCGCGGAGCGTTTCCTGCGGTCGTTCGAACCCGCGCGCAGCCTCCGTGCGCACCACGCGGGGCCTCGTATTTCCACTCGACACGACAAGGGGGGCGCCGCGTGGTGCGGACGGCGAAGGACGCCGTGCAGATCAGTGTTCGGTCAGGGGGCCGTCGTTTACCCGTTTTTCTGCTCTGAGACTTGAGGTTCTACTTATGTGAGTAAAACGGTGAAGAATTCCCCGCAGGTCGGGTCCTCTCCACGGAATGCGTCTCGCACAGGACGATTCCGGTGCCGGGCTGGGGGCATTTCGGCACGTTTCAGGGTGGCTGTGTGTGGGTGGACTCGCAGCGCCCCGACCCAGGGCAGAGCCACCCGGGCTGGGAGGGCGGGAAGGCCCACCGGACCGTCCAGGGGAGACCGCGGGGACCCCAGGAAGCCTCTCCTTGTCCTGGTCGGGACCCTCTGCCACCGGCCTGCGGGGGCGGCAAGCCTGGACCGTAGTCCCTGCGCTGTCACGGGACCCGCGTCACTCGGGCGTTGCCCCGTCTCACTCTCGCTTCCTAGGCTGGGGGCACCTGCTGTGGCATTTGCCCTCGGCCACCGGGGGCACGGAGCGGTTTGCACCTCGGCGCAGTTCCCACCGCCCCAACCACTTGGGAGCGCAAGTGCCAAGGCCGGGGTGGCCCCAGCGACGGACCCTTGCGCGCTGGGACCCGCCAGTCTGGTCCGCAGCTGCGGCCCAGCTCAGGGCCGACGCCCTCCCGGAGGGCGCTCAGTAAATGCCCGATGGGCGCGGGGCCACAGCCGGGGCGTGGGTGTGGGTGTGGGTAGGAGAAGTACGCCGGGGCTGGGAGCGGACCCGAAGGAAAGGCGCGCGGCTGTTCCCTGGGGTGTTGGTGCGGGCGCTGGGCCGAGGGCGGGGGCTCCCGGCCGGCCTTTCCATTGGCAACAGCAGCTTCTAGCCGCCTAACCCCGAACACCTGCGAGAGGGCGGGTCTGTGGGGCAGTTGCGATGCGGGTTTCCGCGGGCCCTCAGCCCTCCCGCCCCGACCCAAAGCGGGGGGTGGGGGGTCTGGGGCGCGAGGCCTGCCTGAGGTCGCTCGGGACGCGCGGGGACGGGACGGGACGGGGCGGGGCCTCCGCTGCCCGGGAAAGCCCCGCCCGCCCCGCGGCGCGCGCTTGGCCGCGGAGGGCGCAGCCTGAGGCGCAGCTGTCGGTGGCCTGCGCTCCACCCGCACGGACGCCGCTGCGCACCCTGCTCTCTCGGCGCCACGGACCCGGTAAGTCGGGGGTTCCTGCCTCCAGGCTCCTCGCCCAAGTGCGGGTGCCCCAGTCGGCGCCTCTAGGGGACTCCGGGACCCGGTGTGCGCCCCGGGCGCCCCCAGACGGGAGGCGGGCGCGGCCACCCTGTCCTGGCAGAGTGCAGCCTTGGGACTCCTTTGCTCTGTCCTCGCCCCGTGGAGAATGCCGGCACGGAAACGCGGCTCGCCGCCCAGTGACGACAGCGCTTTCCCGTCGTTGCTAAATTACAGAAATTCTTGTAGAATACCTGGCAAATCCCTACAAACATCCAAAGAAAACTAAAACAGCCCACAATTCCAGGCCCCACCTGGTTTCAGTGGCTTCGAGCTCAGGCAATACACACTGGCCTCAAAGGGGACATTTACCGACCTATCTATCCATCTATTCGTTTATTTATTAAGGTTCTGGGGTCTTGGCATCCTCCCCGGGAAAAGGCCCGGGATGAGGAGAGGGCCGTGGGTGTCCGGTCTTGATTACGGTAACTGGGCAAACCGTGGACGCTCCGGAAGAGTCGGCTGGCTGAGCAGTGGCAGGCCGGCTGGTGCAGGTGCGAGTGCGCCCTGCAGACCCCCCGGTTCCGGGGCTGCCGCAGGGAGCTCCCTGTGTTTGGAGCCCGCATGTAGGTTAGGCGCTCCATCCACGGAGGGCCTTGCCGGTCACCACGCTGCCACTGACGGGCACGGGGGGGTGGGAGCTCCGTGCGGCCGCACCACTGCTCTGACTCCGTGTGACACGTGAGTGGCCCTGGCTCTGGTCCCTGCGTTTCCGATGATGGGGCGGAAACCTCCTGCCGTCCTGTCTGTCTGCCGTGTCCCAGCGGAGGCGAGCTGGGGATGGCCTGGGGAGGACACTCAGCTGTGTCTTGCTTTGGATGGGTTATTAGAAAGTGGCTTGTTTGGAAATAAAGTGCACTCCGAGGACACCGGAGGGACTCCCGCCTGCCCCCTCCAGTCTCAGCAGGGAGAGCCGGGACACAGTTTCCGAGGGGGGGCCCCGTCTGGCAGTGGAGGGGAAGGTCTGCTCACTCGGGCATCCCTGCACGCATGCCTGCATCCTGTGGTCACCCCCGGGCTCCGGCCAGGAGCAGACCCTGTTCGGGCCTGTGGGCCGCAAGGACCAACCCGGCCCAAGGCCCCGCCCCCAGAGGCAAGCGAACATTTCGGTGGGGAAGACAAACACCGAGCGATGAACAGAACGAGCAAGAAAACTGAGTTATCTCCACATGCGATGGGCAGCGTGGAAGCAAGGACGCGAGGCACGGGTCCCCGCGGGGGAGGAGGACGAAGACTGTGCCGCGGCGTCGAGGTCACTGACGGTGCTGGACTGCTTTCGGGGCAGGGTGGGTGCAGAGACACGCAGAACGATAGTGCTTGTATACACTTCAATGTGCAAAAAAATAATACGAATAAAATTAAAAGAAATACAAATCACTTAACTTTTCTCCTCTGAAAGCGTGCCACGTTGATGGAGGTTTTCATTAGGTTCCACCCCCCCGCACCCCCAGCTTCTCTCCCAAGCGTGTTATACTTTATTACTTGCTCTCAGGTGGCAGCTGCCGGAGCCTCGCCCTTCTGACTCGGGAAACGCCTGCTGCCGCCTCCTGGGCGTGGGAGCAGGCCCCGGGCGAGCCGGCATCTCTGACCTCACTGAGCTCCTGGGAGGAAAGGCCCAGGCAAGTCCACAGGCTGTTGGGACCCGCGTTAGGGTGGGAGCTGACCGGGAGGGAGCCATGAGTGTGGAAGGGGGTTGGGGACATCGGGGTGGGTTTGCATGCCAGGTGGCACAGGAGCGGACTTCTGGAGGACTTGGACAAGCAAACACCTTTCTTGCAGAGAAAGCAGTGAAATCAAGAGGCAGGAAAGTGGGGGCTCGTGGCAGGCCCCACAGAACCCGGTGGTGCAGTCGGGGTAGATTCCATCCGTCCCTGTGTTTAGGTCAGGGCCGGAGGCACGCCGAGTTATTTTAATTTGCTGAAGGTGAGATTCCATCTGCCTTCCTTCCATGTGACTTCAGCCGCCCCCAGAGCCTGGGAATCTTCATCTCACCCCTCCTCCGTGCTCAAATGCTCCTCCTTGCTCTAGGTTGTGGGTGACCAGGTCCCTCTCCCCAGTGCACCGCTCGCATTTCCATCCATTGCACCCCGAACCCCGCTCTCATCACTTGGGGAGGTCTGGGAAGCTCTGGGACCTATGACCGGACTCAAGAGCCACAGCCCAGGCCCGGGAGGGAGGTGGCAGGAAGCCCTTTGAGATCCACGAGGACAGTCAGATGCTGTGCCCGCGCAGGTTCCATCCAGATTCCTGAGACCTGGCCCCTCAGTGACTCACTGCCTCCGGGAGGGGTCACGTGGGAAGCCAGCCACCTGCCTGGAAGGGTTCGGAGCCCTGCCGGCACCTCTCCTGCAAGGAGGCAAATATGCCTCCAGAATTTGGACACAGTGTTGCGATAATGATGCAAACAGTTGACAACTGCTTCTAAGGAACATTGGCTCATAGAATTCTTGTCCCAGTGACATCAGGGTCTCCTAAATTAGGCTTCTCCGTTACTGTTTCACCCCGGGCCTGCTTCCTGAAACAGATCAGGCCTACGGATGGTTTCCAGACCTGATGCTCTTTCAAGAAAGAGCTCGGGGAATGCCGTGAAGGACGGCAGGCTGTTCTCGTTCCGCCTGGACAAGCAGCTGAGGCCCAGGGGAGCATGTGGTGCAGCCGGGACCGAGCAGGCTGCGCTCAGGTCCCTGCACACTGTGTCTGACGTGCCTCCTCCCCGGCTCAGCCCCAGGACCCGTCCCCCTCAGAGCAAAGCTCGGAGTCAGCCCCAGGAGCCTGGCCCGCCTGGTCAATGCTTAGGAAAGAGTGAAAAATGGTCATGTGGGGAGGCCGGCCCGAAGAGCTTCCAGGCTGCTATCAGCGCTGACAGACACGGGGCTGGAACGTGTGGGAGAAGTCCAAAGGGCTGGTGTGTGCCAGGACAGCATGACGTCACATGGCGCCCTTCTCTGGCCTGTTGGGGGCCTCACAGAGAGAGCCCAGGGCGGGCGGCCAGCTGCTAGCCCGGCTCAGCTCCCAGAGTCTTGTCCTGAGTGATCCCACCTGCTCTGGGTCTAAGGTCCGAGGATGCCGGCCCAGTCCGAGCATCATCGAACTGGCTGTGCTTAGAGGTGGAGCCTGCTGGTTCCTGCTGCCCCGCTGCCTGGCCCCCTCGTCGTCACTGTGCATGGTGCGAAAGCTGGGATGTCCCCCATGGGGGAGGGGTGCCCTGTCGACTCTTCCATCCGAAAGCCAGTCCTCCTTCAGGTGGACGCAGTTTTACTTGATACAAGTGGCCGGCTCCCCAGTTCCTGGCAGCCTAAGAATCCATCTCCTCTCTGCCAAGACCCAAGAACTGCCTTTTCTACACCATGTCTTTACACTTCAGACGCAGTTTTGGGAACAGACATGACCTGGGGTGAGTCGGCTCACGTCCGTGGCGCCCAGGTGTCTGTAAGTCGAGACTGTTGGATCAGTTGCTGTCCAGGATCATGTGAGTCCAAGTCTAACACGGTGGCCGCTGGGCAGTGGTTTGTCATGACAGTGGAAGTGAACTTGGGGCACAGGACGCACAGCCCCAGCGGACGTGCAGCTTGGGGTCTGTGTTGTCAGAGGGTTTGGCCAAACTCATTCTGAGACTCATTGCACAAACCGCCACGCGATGCGGCGCCACGGGCCACAGCGCCACGCGACCAGCTCTCGAACCTGCAGCGCGCGGAGGGCGTCCGACCAGAGCAACGGAGTAAATCAGAGTGAAGTAAGAAACAGGCCTTTCCTTTCCGTTGCAGAGCTGCTGCTGGGACGGCGGCTGACTACCTTGGCTTTTCTGGTCTGGCCTGAAGCTCTGACGGGCTCGTGCGAGCTGGGGTGGGGCGGCGAGGTGACAGGGATGGGTTTCCCTCTGTGGTTTCCCTTCCGGCGACCCCAGGGACCTGGGAGCCCAGGGGAGAAAATCCGAAAAACAGATGAGATTGGACAATTATGCTGTGGAACCCCACTTCTCTGCTTACAGATGATTTTCCAGTGCCGGCCACGCAAAAGACTGACGGGTCGCCTTCCTCAAGCCCCACGCCGGAGCCCATGGTCTCGGTCTTGGCGACACGTTAGAATCACCCGGGGAGCTTTCAAAAGTCCCAACGCCAGCCCTGGCTGGTGGCCCGTGGGTCGGAGCGCTGCCCTGCACACCCGAAAGGTTGCAGGTTCAGTCCCCGGTCAGGGCATGTACCCAGGTTGCGGTTTCAGCCCCGGGGTTACGGTGTGGACGGGAGGCAACCAACCGCTGTTTCTCACGTCAATGCTTCTCTCTCTCTCTCTGCCTTCTCCTCGCTCTGAAATCAATAAGCATGCTCTCAGGTGAGGTTTAAAAAGAAAGCCCAGTGCCCAGTCCCAGATAGGAGCCCTGACCGGGGACAGCCACTCTTTGGAGGTGAAATTCAGGCAGGGTATTTTTAAAGCTCCCAGGTGGTTCTAATAAGTCACCAAGTGGGGTCCCCAGTGGGGTCCCCAGTGGGAGCAGCACCTGGGGACTTGTTAGAGACGAGACTTCTCAGGCCCCAGGACTTCTAAGTCAGAGACTCCAGGGGCGGAGCCGGCCGGTAGTGTTTTCAGTGGTGATTCCAGAGCTGGAGCGCATGGCCTCGGAGGGAGGCTGGAGACCTCCGGCCTGGCAGGTGTTCAGGGCGGATGTTTCTGGTTGCTTCCTCTGGGCACAGAAAAGTCCATCTGGTCTTGAGTGACAGGCCCTGGGGAACTCAGCAACACGCATCAGTTGCAGAAGTCCCTTTGAGCTTGCTGTGGCTCTGAACCGGCCCACCTTTGGCGGCAGCCGCCAGAAGCCCACTCACGTGGTGGGGAAGTGATAAGAACATTCCAGCGGGAGCCGGTGGCGGGAACACTTGCCAATTGTGGCCCCTCGGGGCTTGGGGAGGAAAGTATATTACTAGCTCAAGGCCGCTTTCTGGGCAGGGTTTACGCCTTCCTAAGTGGTTTCCGGTCATTTGAAAAGAAAATACTGGACGTCAGGTTTGGAAATCTGGAGCGATTTCCAGCAGACCTGCAGCCCCAGGTCTCAGCTTTTAAGGAAAACATTTGTTACCCACAATTTCTGCACACCTCCCGGTTGGAAAGGGGCCCAATGCTGGTTTTGGAGGAGAGTCTCTTGCAGTTTGCCCCTGCCAGATCTCCGGGCGCAGGAGCGAACACCCCAGAGAGGTCAGGGCAGGCTGCAAACGCATGTGGCTCTCATTTTGGCCACGTCACCGCGAGGTAAAGCAGAGAGCCACAGCGGTCAGCTGCAGAAGAGCCAAACCCCAAGACCCAAACCCCCAAAGCCCTGGGTAGCTGTTTCCTAACGAGGTGGAAAAAACCAAAGCTCGCACGCCCGGGACACTAAGCACGCAAGCTGTGTGCTGCAGGCACGCTATCAGCCACTCTAGGACCTGGAAGGTGACCCACAGCCCAAATAATGTCAGTGACCTTTCTCCTCATTTCCAAAAGGGAAAAAGACAGGCCTGGGCTGGTCTGGGAAGCTGAGTGGGGTCATAGGGTCAGGATACGGGGGCTTGAATCCAAGGCCGGGAAGCGGCGTGATTCCGACATCTGAGTGCCCTCTGTCCCCCCACCCCCCTCACGGATCCGGGCGTGTGGTTTCAGCAGGGGGAAGGTGGCCCCTCCGGAAGAGGGACAGAGCTGCGGCTCTGGAGGCAGCCACGGCATCTGCTAATCAGATAAGCCTGCCAGGAGGAGTCAGCCCCTCCCGTCAGGAGGCAGCAAGGAGTTCACAGACGACCAGTGTTGCTGCCTGCTGGGGAGGCCGGGGCACTGGGCAGTGGACGGCTGGCCGTGCTGAAGTCGGCAGGGAGCACGGCGGCCCCCAGCGTGTGGTGTGGGTGGTGCTCACCTGCCCCGGTGCCAGGGAAAGCTTCAGGAAAGAGGTGAGAGTCCAGCTGAGTCTCAAGGTGTGGCAGGCACCCCGCAGGAGTTTCCCCGCCCGTGCTGGAGACGTACAGAGCCCTGACAACAGGTTCAGGGTCCCGGATGCTGCAAGCGGGACGGGAGTGCGGGGTCTGGGGAAGTAGTGCCGGAGGAGCAGGACAGGACAGGGAGCAGGACAGGCAGCAGGACAGAAGAGGACGGAGAGGGGATGGGGGGAGCACAGGGAGGACAAGGAGCAGGACAGGGAACAGCCCCCCCTCAGGTTGGGGAGCCGAGCTGACAACGGGGTGCTTCTCCCTAAGGGCGGGGAGGCCCAGGCAGGCTGGGCGCCGAGGGGACTGGCTTTGCGGGAGGGTGGCAGCGGTGTGCGGTGGGGACACAGCTCCCTGGGCGGGGAGCAGGCTCTGTCCACCAGGAGGGGTGGGGTGGGGGTGGCGGAGGGTGAATGAGTCCTCGGAAGGTCACTGGACCTGCGGCTCTGGTGCTCCAAGGGTGCCTGGAGTGGTGGCCACCTGGGTGACCCTGGGGAGCAGGTGCAGTGACCAGGGGGAGGCGGGGGTGAGAGAGAGGAGGGCGGAGGATGGACTCCGGGGACTGCGGAGGAAGAGGGCGGGCGGGGGCTGCATCTTCCCCTGGCTCTGGGTCCCATCGTAACCCTTCGAAGAGGAGGCTCCGCACGGAAGCAGCGCTGGTCGGGTCTGGAGGTTCCCGAGGCTGACGGTTCTGTTGGGGAGACAGCGCCGCCCCGGCCCGTCCGCCTGGGGAAGGCTGAGCACCACCCCCGTCCCCACTCCCCGCACTCCACTCGCGCAGGCACCACACGCAGGGCACGTGGGCGCTCTCTTCCCACGGCCCTTCTGCCAGAAACCGCGCCTCCGCGCCCCTCCCCGCAGCCCCAACAGCGCCCAGGGTGTTTCACTCGCCTGCTTGCGAAGAGAGACCCTTCGCGTGGGATCCGCTCGGGCGCCCCCTTCTGGGCTGAGTCCGCAGTGCGGCCCCTCCGCTTGGCCCTCAGCAGCAAGTGAGGGCAGAACCACCAGACTTTTCTCAAACAAACGAACGAACAATAATACAACCTGTTTTCGCTCATCAGTGCCTGCCGGGGCCCCCAGGGGAGGGTTTCAGAGGGGCCCATGTCACAACTCCAAGGCCTATTACAGGGGTAGTCAGGAACAGTGACGTCCAGATTGAAGTGATGGGGAAACTGTCACCTTCTGCGCAGCTCATGCCGGCCATTCAGCGGGGAGCGGGGGGAGGGGGGCGGGGG
>PVJI01024248.1:0-22239 GCA_004026765.1 Micronycteris hirsuta
CAGCTGTGGGGGGGGGGTCGCGGGCTCACCGTCCTAGAGCGGCTTGGACGGGGTGGCGGCCGGAGGGGGTGGGGGGAGGGGGGGAAGCGGCGCGGGCGGAAGCGGCCAGGAAGGTCACTTCCGGCCTGGGTGCCCGTCCCCCTGACCCCAGGGTCTGAGTCGCCGCTGCTGCCGCTGCCACCATCCGCGAGGGAGGAGAGAAGAGAAGAAGTGCGGCGCGGCGGCCCCGGGACCTAGGAGGTGAGGGGAGGGCGCGGGAGCAGAGGGCGTGCGCCCAGAGCCGGGGGGCGCGCCTCGGGAGCCAGGCTGCGGGCGGGGGGCGGGCGGGGAGGCGGGCGACGAGTGCGACTGGGCGGTGAGTGCGCGTGCGCGCCGCTGTGGTTGGTGGGGGGGCGTGAGGGCGCGCGGCCGGCCAAGCGCGGGGCGGGTCAGGGCGGGGGCGCGCCGGGGGGGTAGCGCCGCTGGGTAGCGCGGGCGCGGCGGGGAATGCAGGTGCGCGGTCGCGCTGAGGAGGTAGCGCGCCCGGGAAGAGGGCGCGTGCGCAGCGCTCGCGACTGCCCTGGGGCTCAGCTCTGGGTGGGGTCACCGCGTCCCCCTGGCCTTCCTGGCTGGTAGTGGCCGGAAATGGTGGAGACTCTGGGGGAAGTTGAGGGTCTGGTTGGGGGTGGGGGTCGCGCGGGCCCATCCCTCCTGACCGGAAGTCTGTCCCCCATTCCTTCCCCTTTTCAAAGCACCCAGACCCGTTGATGCCCCGGGCAGGCCGCGTGCGGCCTTTGATTCCGGCCGTAATTAAGGGTGTTTCGGCCGGCGAAGGCCCATTCATTCGTCCGGCCCGCGCGGGCGTAGGAAGCGCGTGTGCCTGGGGGAAGCGGCTAGGCCAAGGTCAGATCCCATGTGGTCCAGGTGCAGGGCGAAGACGGCGGTCGGGCCTGCTGGCTACCCCCGAGGCTTGCATCCCCCCCACGGTGTCCCCCAGTCCCGGGCACAAAGGAAGACTCTCCAGTTCCCGGAGTTGAGCGCCCCTTAGATCCGCGCGATTCTGCAAGCTCAGGATCGCGCAATCAGTCAGAAACATGACCCAGAGGCTTGAGAGCCAGCAGTAGTGTGGACGCAGGCTCCTCCAGTGCTAGCGACGAAGGACAGGGCCTGGAGCAGAGAGCCCCACCCGTTGACCAGAGGCCTCATGGAGAGGTCCAGGGGCCAGGGTAGCCCAAAGAGGGCACCCAGCCCAGCCCAGCCCAACCCAACCCAGACTAGCGGGGCGGTCCGACTTTTAGAAAGGGAGTGAGTTGGCCGGGGTTTTCCTGTGTTTGCTGGTGTCAGACTCCAGGTTGGGCAATGCCGAGGACCCAGTTGGGAGGCAGAGCTGGCCTGGCTCTTGGGAAGCACAGGTGCTGTTGATCTGGCTTATCTTCTCCCTAAGTCTGTAAGCCTCTTTGCTAAATGCAGCTGGCCTTCAGCGGCTGCTGGTACTCGCGTCCCCTTGGTCCCTTCCGCCTCAGCCTCAGGGAGCGTTCAGATCAGATTCCTCCCAGTCTTATCTCATATCTTTGTCTTTTCCTCCTGGAAGCCTTCCAGAGCTAACCCTACCCTCACCCGGGCACCGCAGGAAGGGTTTATCATGGTCCTGGGCTCCTGCTCTGGGGTCAGACAGACCTAGGTTTGAATCCCACCTCCACCAATCAGACCTTTGTGACCTTAGGTAATTAATTTGGGTTTCCACCCGGATAAAAGAGGGATAATAATGGTGTTGACCTTGGTATACTTTCCTTTTAGAGTCAGAGAGGTGGTTGTAGAGTGTGTGCAAATGGCTTTGGAGTCAGGTATTCTTAGGCTACCCTTGGCTCACTCTCTTCCAGCCCCATGACCTTGAACCTGTCACTTCCTCTTTCCCAGGCTGTTTACTCTTCATCCCCAAAGGTGGAGAGCACAGCCCACCCTTCCCTGGATAAGCCTTGTCCATCAGCCTGCTGCACATTCCCTCCCTGTGCCGGGCACATGGGCAGAGCCCCCTGCTCTGAGTGGGAGAAGAGTTAGTTGGCACCCATTTCTCCAGGCTCCCATGGGCCAGAGCTGGGTGATGCTGGGTGGCAGTTCTGTTCTGGAGCAGCTCAGAATGCTGTGGGGAGACATGAGCACAGAAGCACCAGGCAGAGGGGTTGAGGGTTATGCAGAATAGTCCCCCTGGAGCTGTAGGAGTGGGGAAGGAGGGCAGGGCGCTGATGTTAGCGGGTGGGGAGGTGGGGGGTTGTGGGCTCTCAGCACAGGAAGGATTTCACAACCCAAGTCCAGGTGATTTTGAGAGTACATTTATTAAAGGTGGGGACAGTGAAATGAAGGAGGAGTTTAAGAAAGAAGAAGCAACAGGAGTGAGCCTAGGTGGAGCTGCCTTGACCCTTCGGAAATGTGGGAAAGAGGCAGAAGAAGTGAGCCAGCTGGGCTGTGTGGACTTGGGGAACAAGTTACTGAGGCAAAAGCAGGGCTCTTGGAGAAAAGAAAGTAAAGGTCCCCACCTGAGGAAGGAAGAGGGGCTGAAGTCACAGGTGTGCTCTAAAGAGTCGGAGCTGTGCGGGTGTAGGGGGTCTTTTGCCTTAATAGTTTTTATCTGTGTTCTAAAGGCGAGAATTTTAGGGGAGGTCTCAGGGGAGGATCTCAATAGAATATTCTCTAGCTTTCCATGTCAGGGTTGTGTGTTCTGCAGGGTTGCAGGCTCCACTCTTCGGTTGGCACTAAGGCAGCAGTCCCTGGTCGTTGCACTGGTCCTGATGCAGCCATGGTGCCGCTTCATCTGGACTTGCTGCGTTTCTGGGCCTGGAGTGGAAACACAGCTGAGGCCTCCATGTTATCTCTAGTTTGACCAAAACTCTGCCTCTGGGGTCAGTAGACCCAAGGCTTTGTTCTTAAGGTTATTTGATGCGGCCCAGAACCTTGTTCTGAGGGCTTAATGCGGAAGGGAGTGGTCTTGCAAGGGAGGAGGAGACAGGGGGGTCAGGGTGCTGGGTGAGGCCAGTTCGAATCAGCTGTTGGTCTCAGTTTCCCCATTCCACTTGCCAAGGAATTTTCCTAACTTCTTACTCTCCTGCCTTACTGTGGTCAGGGTCAGGGAAGGATGTTCAGGGGAAGTGGATTGTCCTGAGACTCTGAGGACCGAGGAACTGGCCGGGAGAACTCTGGACTCCACGAGGACAGTGGTGAGCTGTGGGTGGGCAGTGGCGAAGGTCTGGCCCTGTGGTTGTCCCTCCTGGGCGCTGACCAGGGTTTCCTGCAGGAGGCGGACTGCAGAAGTGACCATGCTTGCTTACCGAGTGCTAGCAGGTGCCTGCCTGGTGCCTGGTGCTCTCAGAGGTCCAGGGTGGTGGTGGTCCCCCCATTTCAGGGGCCTGGGACGGAGCCCAGGCCTTACGCAGCGTCGCAGCACCGGCTGCCTGTGGTTCCAGGGCGCGGCCCTTGACCATGATGCCGCCACCTCTGTTGTCCTGTTTCTTTCCTTGCAGGCTGGGGTCTGGGGAGATACGCTGCTCTTCTGGGGCCTCTTAGGTGTCAGTCATCAGGCTGGGTTGGGCTGCTGGCTGGCTCAGGGGACTCTAAGAGCCCGCCCCTCACTTCAGGTGTGACTTTTGCAGGTGGCCTGCCAAGGGCAGGCAGGGGAGTTGTCCCACTGCCAGTGTCCGCAGCCCTGTTGCCGGGTCACGTAGAGCCGTAGGTTTCCGGCTTCTGTCTGCGCCTGGCCTTTGTGCTCCCAGAGCACTGACTTCTCTCTGGTGGGAACAGGGAGTCCTGGGTGGCCTCGTGCTGGGTGATGCTGGGGACGACCCAGACCCAGAGAGGCAGCAGGCCTGGCCCCGCCTTGGAGCGCAGGTGGGCCAGAGAGGGGCGGGTTCCTGGGGCGGCCTTGCACAGGGTCTGTGCTGGGGGTAGGGGCCCCGGGGCCCCTCCCCAGCAATGCAGGACTCATCCGTAATAATGGGAGGTACAGTGAACAAGTGCCAGTGTCCTAAGGGAGACGGACAGAAACCACCTTGGAGTCTGGCTGACCAGCAAGTCCTGGCCCTGCTACCCTGGCCGTGTGACATGGGCTGAGCGTGTCTGAGCCCTGGTGTGACGCTCTGACCAGCCCAGCCAGTGCTGCGGGCCTTTACTGAGCACCTGGCCCCGTGGGCACCTCACATGACCCGCCAGGGTTGGAGGGTGGGTTCAGAGTCTGACTGACTCAGCAGCCTGCCCCTGTCTCTCCAGGTGGTTCTGGGATCAGGGTTTTGTGCCTGCAGCTTCCTGTGCCTGGGGTCTGCAGGGTAGCCTGTGCTTGGTGAACATGTTCTCCTGTTTGAGAAGACAGGACAGTTGTGCAGAGGGAAGTGACAAGGCTGGGAAGGCTTCCTGGGGGAGGTGCTGTTTTCGCTGGGCCCTCACAGCAAACCTGGAAGGAAGTGCCTGCAAGAAAGGCCAGGGTGGGAGAACGCATCCATCCAGCGCACGGAGGCTGGCCCGGCAGCCTGACTGACGGGTGACAGCCGTGAGATGGCCCGTATATTTTTTTGGTGCTCCAGATCTTTTTTTTTTTTTTTTTTGGCCTGATGAGTATTTTTGTTTGTTAAACAATTTTCAGTTACTCACCAACACTCAAGCATCTGGAAATACTGGATTGCGGAGGGTGGCCAGGGCTGTGCTCCTCGCCGCTCCCAGGTGGGCCTGCCGCCCTACCAGTAGGTCAAGGTTGTAGGAGTTCTAGAAAGTCTCTGTCTCCTGGGGAAAGTGGGGCGTGGTGATGAGGGCCACACATGCCCCCCTACTTCACTCGTGTTCCGGCCCGGGCCCTGGGGAGGCTGCTGGGGGCTGCAGGTGGGGGTGACTGGCAGCGAAGGTGTGAGTCCCGGGGGACCTGGGAGGCCAGGTGGTCCAGGTGTGGAATGAGGCCGTGAAGTGGGCTTGGAGAGGCACCTGGTCAGGGAGTAAGGGAGAGACAGCAAGGAAAGGGAACGAGGCCTGCAGTGCTGCTCTGTCAGCTACACGGGAAGCCCTAGGGAGGTGCAGGCAGCATTCCGGGGCCACGTAATCTCCCAGCTCGGTCCAGAGGGGCGGGAAATCCACCCAGACCATCACGGGTCGGGGGCAGAGACGTGTCCCTGTGTCCTGACCGCAGGTGAGGGCCACAGGGAGGCCAGGTTTCAGGCCTGGAGGGAGGGCTGAAGCCGCTCATAGAAAAGGGAAGTGGGGACAGACTGGTGCTGTGGGGCTTCCCACCCCTCGGGGGCCACCCAGGGGGCAGTGCCAGCAGGCTGAGGGGGCTGTAAGGGTCAGAGGCGGCTCTGCTGAGTCGGCAGCAGCCGTGTGGGTGGCAGACCAGACCCTGAGGAGGAAGTGAGGAGGACTGTTGGAGACACCGATGGACGCTGGAAGGAGGAGGCCCTGTGATGTGATAGGGGCCGGGCATGGCCCCCAGGGAGGGGACACTCGAGCTCACCCTGGAAAGGTGAGCCGGCCCTGGCAGGTAGAGGACTCGGCGGGCTTTCTCGAGAGACAGGAGGTGGGCTGGGAGTGGGGGTCCCACGGGGGCTGCGCCTTTGCAGGGGGACGGGGAGGGGGTCGGATTTTGGAGCTGGTGTAGTGGGCCATGCAGTGGGGTGGTTTAGGCTGGGGTCGCAGACAGGGTGACGTAAACTGAGCTCCCTTTAAGAAAACAGCGTTATTGAGGTGTGGTTCCCACACTGTACCACCCATCCCTAGTATACCCAGTGGTGGCTGATGTGTTTGCAGGGGTGAGGCTGTCAGCACGGTGCTTTCAGGATGTTCCTGCGATCCCCAGAAGAGACCCTACCCTGGCCCTGGGAGCCTCTGAGTGGTCACCTGGCCATGGGTCTGCCTGTGTGCGCGCTTCATGTGCAGGGAAGCACCCTTGGTCACTGAGTTGATGTGCGAGGTGGCTGGGGTCGCAGCTCCACCTTGGGCTCCAAAACTTGCACCTTGGCGAGCAAGCGCGGGCCGGGCTGTGTGGCTGTGTTGTTGTTTCTCTGGGGCGCGTGGCCAGAAGCGGGCGGCAGGGTCCCACGGGTCTAGGGTCTCCACGTCCTCTCCCACACCTGCTGCTTTCTGCTCTTCCTGTGTCCATCCCCGTGGTGTTGCGTGTGCATGTGTGTGTCCTCAGTGACAGTGACATTGAGCATCTTGTCATGTGCCTGTCAGCCCCTCGCATGTTTTCTCTGGAGACATGGCTGTTGGGATCCTTTGCCCTTTTTTTAACGGGTTGTTTGACCTGCGCGGCTTACAAAAATGAGCTCGTCTCTGATGTGGGGGGGTGATGAGCAGGGCAGCACCTGTCTGCATGGCTTCATGGGCGGGGGGTCAAGGCTGCGAAGTAGCCACTGGATTTGGTGAGCAGAGGGTTAGCGGGGCAGTGGTTAGGGGTGCCCGGGAACTCAGGGGAGAAGGGGAAGCATGGAGTGGGGCGACAGCTGGCGGGCTCGTGAGAGAAGGGGCCGGAGCA
The DNA here is from genome assembly GCA_004026765.1 of Micronycteris hirsuta. Classification (NCBI taxonomy): domain Eukaryota; kingdom Metazoa; phylum Chordata; class Mammalia; order Chiroptera; family Phyllostomidae; genus Micronycteris; species Micronycteris hirsuta. The sequence continues at coordinate 6,482 of PVJI01024248.1, forward strand.
GGGAGAGGAGAGAGGCAGAGGGCAGACAGTACCTCCTGCCAGGGGAGAAGGCCAGTGAGTGAGCAAGCAAGCGGCTGCAGGGTGGGGGAAGGAGGAGGAGGCAGCGGGCTGGCATTAGAAGAAAGAGCCGGGTAATTGGCGGGCAGGCCTCCAGAGCAGGTAGGTGGGGTCTAATGACAACAATAACAATAATTTGTCTACAGCTTAGTAGCCGCTGGGCACCGACAATTCTGTGCGCTAATTGGATCGCTCAAGGGCCTGGCTGGGGTGGGCAGGGAGTGGGGATATAGGGGGAGCGTGTCTTTGAGCCACCTGCTGAGAACTGGGGGAGCTGGGTGGGAAGGTTGAGGCAGAGTGGGAGCCCCTTCTCAGCCTCAGAAGTTGTCCACTGCCACGGTCAGGCCCACTCTGGAATTGCTGGGGCCTTGTCCGGGGAGCTGTGGGCCCTGGTGCTTCCCCTCTAGTCACCCTCAATGGGAAGAGGTGGTTCCCCAACTCTGAGTTCCTGGGGGCAGGACCAGAAGCCTCATCAGCTACGTGAGTGAGTCTGGTTGAATGAAGGAGCGAGTGAGTGAGCAGGAAAGATCTGGATCACGGTAGTGAATGCCCCTCTTGACATTCCCCAGGACCCTTGCAGTGTGAGAACCCAGCTGGTTCTCACGCACCCAGCTCTGTGGGTGCTTGCCGTTCTGAGTGCTGAGTCCTGGAGCGCACAGGTGGAACCCATTCTTAGCTGGAGGGCGGGGTCAGGCTGGTGGGCCTCTGTGCCACTCCCCCCATCTCAGCCTCCACATTCCCTCTGCCTGTAGGGGAGGCAGGCTTCTCCTCTACCCTCTTAGGCACTTAGGGTTTCTGGGTGGGGCAGACTTGGATAAGAGAAGCCTAAGAATTGTGTTTCTGTGGCAGGAAGCCCCACAGGGTGCCCAGGCTGGCATGTTGTACAGCTAGGGAGATCGTTGGATGACCTGTTAGCACAGATTGCTGCCTCGGCCTTGACTCTCCTTGGCTGGAGATAAGACTTTCTTCCTCTCGTGCAGACCCGGAACTCTCAGGGTGGGGGTGGGGCTTTATCTCCTGCTGTGGGAGGAAGGGGGCTGAGCACCCTTGTACCTGCTATTGCCTTGAAGTCAAGATAAACTGGCAAAGTGGACTGTTTTGGGCACTTTTTCTCAAGTCCAGCTCTCTTGCTTCATTCTCCTTCACCTTCTTCCCAGCCTTCCCCACCATGGAAACTGTGTGTGAGCATGTGTGTGCATGTGTGTGTGTTTCCGTGCTGGTTTCCTCTCTGCCGGGTCCTGACAGTGGGGCTCTTGGCTGTCAGTAGGCACCAGCTGAGAGGTGGCCTGCACTGTTTATGCTCTGCAGACAGAAGGAGCACTGTCTTCAGCTGCCTAGCCCAAGACTGCCCCCAAGCCCGCTGGTCCCCTGGGACAGACAAGGATGCCCTCGCTGCAGGAAGCCGGGCCCTTCTTTGGTGCTGCACACCCAGCCATTCCAGGGGAGCACGGGGAGCCCCTTGGCAAACAAGTCTGGACAGAGAAGGCAGAGGAGCAGCCTCTCCTGTCCCACCTCCTCCTCCATAGTGTTGGCGTCTTTACAGCATCTTTGTTTACAGTGTAAACAAAGGGCCCAGTCTTCTTTTTTTAAATCCTCACCAGAGGATATGGTGTTTTTTGTTTTTTGTTTTTAAGATTTTATTTATTTTCAGAGAGAGGGGAAGGGAGGGAGAGAAATGTCAGTTGGTTGCCTCTCACACGTCCCCAACCAGGGACCTGGCCCGCAACCCAGACATGTGCCCTGACTGGGAATAGAACCGGCGACCTGTCAGTTCACAGGCTGGCACTCAATCCACTGAGCCACACAAGCCAGGGGGAGGATGTGTTTATATTGATTTTAGAGAGAGCGAAAACATTGATGGGCGAGAGAAACATTCATTGGTTGCCTCCTGTATGCACTCTGACTGGGGATTGAACCCATGACCTTTTAGTGTATGGGACGGTGCTTTGATTAACTGAGCCACCCAGCCAGGGCCTAAAGTCTGTTCACTTTTTAACTGAGCTGTAACTCACACACTGTAAAATTCACCCCTGCATAAGCGTGTGCAGTTCAGTGTTGATCACCTATTCACACAGTGGGCCACTGTCACTGCTGTCTCGTCCCAAACGCTCCGTCACTCCAGAAACACCCCGTGTTCCCAGCCCAGCTGGCCGTGTACCTCATCCTGGACACTTACGTGTGCCCCTTTGTGGCTGCTCCTTTCTCCCAGCCTTGGTGTCGTCTGTAATTTCCTGCTGCTGTTAGGAACAGCAGTGCGGGAACACTCACACGCGGGTCTGTGTGGACACCTGCTGTATTTCTTAGGCACACCTGGAGTGGAGTTGCAGGGTCACCTGGTAACTGCTTCCCCTCTGAGGACCTGCCAGACCATTTTCCACAGCAGCTGTCTGGCCCCAGAGCCATGCACGAGGGTCCCTGTGCAGTGCCTGTGTTTCCTGGGTGTAACCTGAGCGCTGTGTGAACCGCCATCCTGCTTTACCCCCCACCACTGCGTGACTGTCCCATGTGCTGCACAGTCCTCCTGCCCATCAAAAACAAAAAAAAAAACCCAAAACAACTTGTAGTCTTTTTCCTTTACCACAGAAGCGTTATCCATTATTGTAAAAAAGTTACAGTTGTACTTCCGTCATCAACGGGGAGAGTCAGTGACTGCTCTTTCGGAGGCCGTGACACCTGTGGGCCGTGTCCACTTGGTGTGTCCATGGGTTCTTTCCAGTTTTCCCCTGCTCTGAGTCTTGCTGTGACAAACTTTTAAAACGTGTGTGCAGGAAGCATTTTCTGAGTTTTTGGGTTTCCCCTCAAGAGCTGGAGGAGCAGGGTCACTGGTCAGGGGCTGCCTTGCAATTGGTCCATGTTGCCTGGACTGTGCAGATTTTACCTGCCCCTGGCTCCCTGTGTTGCAGGTGCTGGGCTCTCAGCATACTTGGCATTGCAGGGAGGGAAGGTGGGGAGCAGGGGCTTCTCTGAGGGGGTGAAGCCCTGCAGCTCTGGAGGAAGGTGGTTGCAGGCAGGTGCGTCTCACTCCTGTCCTGACCTCACATGTGTCCTGGGAGTTGTCCCCAGAGCCTGGCAGGCCCTGAGTGATCTTGCTGCCCTGCCATGGCTGCTGCCGTCCAGATGTCTGTCCTTGTGCCTCCAACCTCGTTTCTGCATCTGTAAAACAAGTGTGATGGTGCCCACCTCAAAGGGACCTGCATTTCCAATGACTTTCCAGGTCCAACCTTGCCTATGAAGTCCTGTGGGAGAATCTGTGCACACTCCTGCTGGCCTGGGTCTGTCAGGGCCTTCGCGTGCACTGTCCCTGTCCCTCCCCACATGCTTTTCTTTCAGGCCATGCTCCTGTGCCTGACCCTCTTCCCGCCAGTTATAGCCCCCGTCCTGGTCCTGCGGGACTCAGTACCTGAGAACGTGGGGAAGGACTGAGGCAGGCTGTGTGTCCACAGGTCTCTGCACAGGTTGGAAAGGGGGCTGTCACTGGGGTGCGCTGGTGGTTCAGTGGATACAGCCTGCTTGCTGTATCTCCCATCCCTCAGGTTGTGTGTGGCCTGTGGCGTTGGACTGGTCCCCTGTCTGGTGGGGACAAGAAGGGCAGGCCATTTCTCCACCATCCTTGCTGTCTGCAGAACCGGACCACAGGGGACTCTGCTGCGAGTGGTGCTCGAGTTGAAACGCCCCGCCTTGCATGTCAGGCGACCATAAACTGTTTTCTCTCATCTCCTTCTAACAGGGACCCACACATGGAGCTGCGAGAAGAGGCCTGGTCTCCGGGGCCGCTGGATTCCGAGGACCAGCAGATGGCCAGTCACGAGAACCCAGGTGAGGTGGCCTCCGCAGGTGTCAGCGGGCCACGCCCGCCCCCCAGACCCGTGTCTCTGGGAGCCCATCCTTCCTGCAGAGGCCCCTCCTGGGCTGGGGAGAGTCTGCAAGTTCCCTTCCAGCTGCCGGCCTCGGGGGCGCCTTCTCGCCGGCCCTTGTTAGGTGTCGCTCCTGCTGCCCCCGTTCTGCTGGCCGCAAACTTGGAGGGGGGCCGTCGCTGCTGGCGGCCGGGACGTCACGGGTAGAGAAGGATCGGACTACAGGGAAAGCTGGGCATCTGGGTTTTTATGTGAAGTCTTTCACTTTAAATTCGGCAGCGGGTTTACTTAATAAAGTATTGTTTGGGTTGAATAAAACATCCTTCAGCGGAAGCCCTGTTCCCTGTCCAAGGGTTCATGCTGGGCACCCGGGAAATAGAGTGTGACCACTTGCACACAGCTGCCCGTGCGTCTCCACGGTGTTCTCAGAACGTCCGTGGCGGAAATACTTCCGGTGCGCCCCGGCGGCGGAAGCAGCCGCTGACCGCGGAAGTGAGTGGGTGCGACTGTGTACCAATGAAACTATACGCAGCGCGGGCAAGTGCAGCCCCTGCTCCTGCATTACCTGGGTGTCCGGGGGAACAGGGAACACAGATTGCGGGGCCCTGGGGACCGGAGGGGGTTGTGATGAACCTCCCCGGCGCCTTCCGCTTGCAGGTCTGAAGTCCGCCGAGGAGAGGGAGGGGCCCTGCGGCAGGCCTCGTTGGGGGTGAGCTATAGGTGCCATGGGGGCCTACCCCCTCCTCCCGTTTGCATCCCGGGCCTGCTCCCTCCTCTTGTCTGGCCTATATCCTTGGCCGTTTTGCCTTTTAAAAATTAACTTGAAAATCTGGTTCACTGGAAATTTCAAACAAATAAGCAGTGTAATGACTGTCCACTTTGCCCCACTGGCTTCCGTGGTTAGCAACACTTGGCCAGTCTCGTTTCACCACTGTTCCCCTAGTTCTGTGGGTTTGTGTTTCCTGGAGTGTTTTAACAAAAGTCCCAGACATATCATTTCACCTATAAATTCTCTGAGATAAGACAAACAAACAAACAAACAAGCAGAAAAATCCCAACCAAACAAGAAAACCAACTACAAAATGTTTATTTCACATAATAAAAAGTTACTCCTTAAGATGATGTAACATCCATTCTGTGTTAAAATATTCAGAGTTGTCTCCAAAATGTATGTTTTCCTTGGAGTAAGCCAAGTTTTAACTTTACAAGTCACCCATTATAAAGTTCTCTCCATATAACCTCTAAGGAGTGCAGGTGGGTTCTCATTTCCCCTTTCTCTAGCTTGCTGTCCCCAACCTGTTTAACCTGTCGGGAGTCTGTTGGAAATCTCTGCTGGGGTGCCACCACCTTGTAACATCCCCTTGGCTCTGCTGACCTTGGTCCCGCCTGTGATGGGACAGCGCTGGGCTGATGCCTGATGGAGAGCCTGGAGTAGCTGCCTGGTCTGTTTCTTTCTTCCCTGTGAGGAATCTGGGGCCTGGGGCAGGCACATGGGGGGCTTCCATGGAGAAGTGAGTGACTATCTCCTGGTGCAATTCAACCTAGCGGACTCCCATCCCAGCATGAGGAGCCGCCTGGCCCTGAGACGCCCTGGTGCCTCTGGCCAAGTAAAGTCAGGTCCTCCACTGACTTCAAGGCCCTGGGGGCCCCCGAGGAGTCACTGAAGGGGAAGAGAGAAGGGCGGCCTGTGGGGAAGAGGCAGCGAGTGCATGCTGAGCCCCAATGGGTGGAGAGGCTCTGGGCGATGGCAGGCAGGTGCTGAGGGCCCACAGAGTCCTGGTGTCGGTCAGGGGCCAGGTGCAGCTTCACTCCGAGGAGAAAGTAGGTGCTGTGAGCCCAGACTCAGAGCCATCCAGTAGGATGGCCCTGGGGTCTTCCTGCACCCTGACCCCGAGCACACTGGACTTTTGTGCGTGCGCGCACCTACACTCAAATATACCCTGAAGGAAGCCAGTCAGCCCTGCCAGACTGCCGCTGCTGGATTGCCAGATCGCCAGCTGCACTGACTTCCCCACCGTCCCTGCGTCCACCATTGGCATCCACCCTTGTCCACAGCTTGCCAGCATGAACCTCTTGCAATGGAGGCCAGGTCCTGGCTCATTTGGAGTGGCACCCATGCCCTGTGCTCACGTAGTCTGCGGCCACCTGGCACATCATCCCCAGCACAGATGCATCCCAAAACAGTTGAGGGGAGCCCTAACTTGTGTGGTGTCACCAACGGGATTCCAGCAAAGACCGCCTCTCTGGAGAAGCCCATCTCTGCACAGGCCTCACTGAGGAAGGGACTGCATGCTGAAGGAGGTGTGGCTGATGGAGAGCTTCAGGAAGGATGTGAGGCAGCATGGCAGGACCTGTGGGGACCCTCTCAGCTGCCCAGGGAACCCACCCAATGATGGCTTCAACCGAAAGGATGTTGAATGGTCCTTGACATCTGGCTGGAGGTGAGCGGTTCCAGGAGTGGTTAATTCAGCCATTCCTTTGGGAGCCACTAATGTCCAGGCCCTGGTGGCCTCTTCTGTGCTGTCCAAGGATGAGGCCTCAGCTCCAGCTGTCACTCCGTCCTAAGAAAGCACCAAGGACAGATAGACAGGAAGGAAAGGAAGGGTGGGGTGAGGGAGGCAGAGCCTACTTCCTGGGCCCTCCTTTATCCCTCATCTCAGGTCTCACTGGCAAGGTTGTGACACATGACATAGGGAGGTGGCCTTGGAGTCACCCTGACTGGCTTATTCTGGCTCAGTGCCATGTTTGGGACTTTCTGGCAAGGAAGAGGGGACTGCCCCAGCATCGTCCTGCATGGAGAGTAGCATCGCGTGGGCTCGGGGGGGGTGGGGGTGGTCTGGGAGCTATGTGTAGCCATCATGGGGGCGGACGCTGAGCCTGGAGGATGTTGTCCTCCTGTGGAGGTGGCCGGCTGCTCTGGAGCTGTGAGCAGCCTCTCCCCAGGCCGTCGTGGGCCAGAGACTCCTTCCCCAAGGCCAGTGGCTTTTTGAACTGGGTGTTCCTTGGGGACCCCGGGCTGGGTGGTGGGGCCTCAGGATGATGTCCTCTGAAGAAAAGATTACAGCTCTCCGTCCTCAGAAGTTTGAACTTCTCCGCCCCAATGACAAGAAGGCACCTCGAGAGACGCGGCAGAGGAGACGGTGTCACATAGGCCAGGCCTCAGCTGCCTTCGTTCTGGCGCCGTGGCTCCCACTGCCATGGCGTGTTCTGGTGACTGGTCAAAGCCTGGAGTCGTTTAAGTGATTGCTTCTTGGGTCTGCACATGCCCCGGCACCTGCGTTTGTTTACATGAGACTGAAATGAAGTTCCCCAGGACAGCCCTCTCTCTGCCAACAGCGCAAGAGACGTCTCTTCCCGCTCTCTGTCACTCACCTGCCAGTCAAGTTGGCCCCGCTGCTGGGCGGTGGCCTGTGGTGAGCACGCTGTTCCGGTCGGTGACTGAGACAGAAGAGAACCAAGGAGTTGATTTTGCTTTTAGATGAGATTGGCCTATGCAGCGCTTTTGGGAACCTAGGAAATGTTATTTTCCCTTGTATGTGAACATCTATGGGGAGCGTGTCCAGGTTCCCCATGCTGTTCGCAGTCGCTGCTGCCCCGTGGGCTCTCCCAGTGTGCCTTGTGCTCTGTGCCGGCTGCCCTGGGCCAGTGGGTCCTCTCGCGGAATTCTCTCCCCCTTCCTGGTTGGGATGCTGATCGCAGGTGCTGGGTGCGGGGATGGCGGCCTGCTGCACTGCCTCACGGGCAAATCTGTGATGGTGAGGAGGGCAGATCCGCAGCCCAGAGCCCGGCAGCTTCTCACCTGCTGCCTGGGGCCCCTTGTTCTGGTGGCTGCATCCCGGAGTTCCCAGGGTGGGATGCGAGGGGCGTGGGGTCAGGCAGTGGGGGAGTCGCAGAGCCTTGCAGGCCCATCTTGGGTCCTTAGTTACAGGTGTTCAGAAAGAGAAGCCGTCCAAAAGATGAATAGAAATGTGAACGATCCAGATCCCGAGGAGATGGCAACAAGAAAGATGGCGGCCGGTGTCCCGGGAACCACCTGCGGGGGACGGAGCTCTGATGTCCCGTCAGCTTGCTGTCAGGGGTCAGTGTGCTTTAGACGCCTCTGAGCGGTCACCTCGGATGCCACCTCTGAGCCCTGGATCCGAAAGCCCTGCATGAAACACAGCACCACACGGCAAACCCACCTCCCCTGGGGAGCCGCTGACAACCCTCAGGTGCGACGGTGTCACACTGGCAACCGCCCGCCTGTCTGGTGTGACTGTCCTTGGTGCCTCACTACCCTCTTCCCGTGCTCACCCGCGTGGTCTTGGGGACAGTGTTGGGGCGCTGTGAGTGCATGGTGCTGGAGCACCGGGGTGTGCTCGGGGCATGGCTGTGTTGCCCTGGGGTGGTCAGCCTGCCGGAGCCCCAGCCGGAGGTGCCTGTCTTCGCCCTCTGACTGGCGCAGGCCCAGCCGGCACAGGGAGCCTGCGTTGCAGCAGGTGCGCACTGACCCAGCTGGACACAAGGAGGCAGCGGGCTTGCTCGTTTATCCCTGCACACCGCTCAGGGCCAGGGCTGGTGTAAATGCTCGAACGGCTTTGTTGAGCAGCCTGGCTGTGGGGGTGTCCTCAGTTTGCAGGTGGCAAGACCAGGGCCCCGCTGGGCAGCCCGAACTCACAAAAAACCAGGGACCCGTGCGAGGACGTCTGTAACAGTGGCTGTGATGTGGGAGGGCTGATGGGGACCAGACTCCACGGCTGGGCTGTGAACCCGTTCACCAGGCCAGTTCCCCTTCCTCCTCTCTTCATCCTGAGGCCAGGGCAGTGTCCTAGAGCCCCCAGGTGACACCATCGCTCCCTGCTTGTGTGCCATGGGGGTCCCTGGGCTGTGCTCAGGGCTGGCCCTGCCGCCGCCCCTTCCCTCTCAGCGAGCTTTCCCCAGAGCCTCCTGCCCCCAGCCCGGTGCCCCTGCCTCGTCCCAGGCACTGTTCCAGGTGGGGGGGGGGGGAACAGCCGTGAGGAAGTCCTGAGGCAGGGCAGTGGACAGGTGACTGCTCAGTGCGGAGGCAGGACTAACGATGCTCTGAGGGAAGGAGGGTTGGTTAGGGGTGGAGACGCGCGGGACACCTCCGAGGGCCGGGGCTATCCAGACAGGCGCGCCCTGCCACTGCCCCGTGTCAGGGGAGCCCCGGAGGGCGCAGAGAGGCGGGTGGGAGGGCCCGGGTGAAACCCCTGCCCTGAGGCTCTCATGCCTGGATGGGTCCTGTGTGAGCTTCTCTCTGACTCTTGTCCCGTCCCACCCTCTTGCCTCCTAGTGGACATCCTCATCATGGACGACGACGACGTCCCCACCTGGCCCCCGACCAAGCTGTCCCCGCCCCAGTCGGCGCCCCCCGCCGGCCCCCCGCCACGGCCTCGGCCACCTGCTCCGTACATCTGCAACGAGTGCGGCAAGAGCTTCAGCCACTGGTCCAAGCTGACGCGGCACCAGCGCACGCACACGGGCGAGCGGCCCAACGCCTGCACCGACTGCGGCAAGACCTTCTCGCAGAGCTCGCACCTGGTGCAGCACCGGCGCATCCACACCGGTGAGAAGCCCTACGCCTGCTCCGAGTGCGGCAAGCGCTTCAGCTGGAGCTCCAACCTCATGCAGCACCAGCGCATCCACACGGGCGAGAAGCCCTATGCCTGCCCTGAGTGCGGCCGCAGCTTCACGCAGAGCAAGAGCCTGGCCAAGCACCGGCGCTCGCACAGTGGCCTGAAGCCCTTCGTGTGCCCGCGCTGCGGCCGCGGCTTCAGCCAGCCCAAGAGCCTGGCGCGCCACCTGCGCCTACACCCGGAGCTGTCGGGGCCTGGCGTGGCGGCCAAGGTGCTGGCGGCCAGCGTGCGCCGGGCCAAGGCGCCTGAGGAGGCGGCGGCGGCAGACGGCGAGATCGCCATCCCCGTGGGCGACGGGGACGGGATCATCGTGGTGGGCGCGCCGGGGGAGGGGGCCGCGGCGGCTGCGGCCGTGGCGGGTGCTGGGGCCAAAGCGCCAGGGCCCCGGTCGCGGCGCGCACCGGCCCCCAAGCCGTACGTGTGCACGGAGTGCGGGCAAGGCTTCGGGCAGGCGGCCGGGCTCCTGGCGCACCAGCGCGCCCAGCACGGGGACGGGCTCGGGGCGGCGGGGGGCGAGGAGCCCGCGCACATCTGTGTGGAGTGCGGTGAGGGCTTCGTGCAGGGCGCGGCGCTGCGCAGACACAAGAAGGTCCACGCGGTGGGCGCGCCCTCCGTCTGCAGCCGCTGCGGACAGAGCTACTACCGGGCGGGCGGGGACGACGCCGACGAGGACGAGGTGGCCGGTGGCCAGTGCAGCGAGTGCCGCGGCGTGGAGGCTCGGTAGGGGTGGGGGGCCCGAGGGGGGGCAGGGCCCCTCGGGCTCGGTGGGAGCTACGGCGCAGGACCCAGAGACCCAGGGAGAAATGGACCGAGGGCGCCCCTACCCGCAGTGGCCTCGGGGAGGGGCGCCGGGGGTGCTCGCCTTGCCGCCGCGCCCTTTCCGAGTCCTGGCGCAGGACCTGGCCTGCCCCTTGTAGGTTCTCGGCAGAGCCGGAGATAGAGGATGTGAACTAGAGACCAAGAGATGGCAAACCCACGCGCGAAAGACCGTTTCCTCACTTTCTCTTCCCCGTACCGTCGGGGGCCCGGCAAGGAATGGAGAGCAATCTGGCCCTTCTGTTTAGAGGGGGGCCCGGAGAGGGAAGGGAAAGAGGGATCCTTTTCCCTTTTAGAATTTTCTTTTAATTGTACCCACCCGACCCTACCCACCATTGTTTTTCTCCTCTCCCATGGGTTCGTTCTGTTTCTTGCCCAAGCCTCTCTCCCCGAGCCGGGCCTGGGGCTCAGGAGTGCGGGAGCAGAACCGGCTGGTCCCAAGGCGCCCTCAGAGGACCGGCGTGGCTGTTCCGAGGCCTGGGCGGAGGAGGCGGGGGCGGGGCCAATAAAGGGCACTATCTGATCGTCTTTGCTGCGCCTGCTTCTTGAGTTGGGAGGGAGAAGAGGGCCAGGCGGAGAGCCCCGGGGCCGGCCGGCAGTGGCTGTGGAGGGACCCTGCCCAGGGGCCAGGACCACGGAGAGCGGCAGCGGCTGGGCAGCTGCCCATTGGGTCCGTGCCCGCCTGGGGTGCAGACTGGGCTGTTGTCCCTGACGGTGACCCGACCCGGGCCTCTGCTGTGGGCTCTGGGCCCCAGAGGGGTGGCCAGCAGGTGTCCAGGCTTGTGAGGGCCGCAGACAAGTGCTTGTCAAAGGAACCCCACAGTCTCACTTAACCTAAGTCCCCCTCACTCGAGGGACAGGGAGGGGGGCAGGTGGCTTTCCTCCACAAGACGGTGAGGAGCTGGTGCTGGCCTTCTCTGCCTGCCCCGAGGTCCCTCCCTCCATCCTCTGCGGGGAGGACTTGGCCTGGAAATGCCCCTGTACCCCCTCCTCACATCCCACTGCGGGGGTTGGGGGGGTGGGGGGGGTGAGGCTGGGTCACGTCTCATTGCAGAGCAGGCCGGAAGTGCCCCCGGCTGGGCTGCTGCTTCCCTGGGATGAAGCTACACTGTGGGCCTGGGAAGAGGGACTGGTGGGCAGTCACCTCTCTGCCTGGGGTCCAACTGCAGGAGCCAGCCGGGGGAGGGGTGGCCATTGCAGCTGTCCTGCCCTGCGAGGTGAGGGCTGCTGGCCTGTGGTTCATCAGGGTGGGGCCCTGGAACCCACAGCTGGAGACCTGGGAGCCCGTGTCTCTGGGATCTCGGGGGACTGACGTGGGCTGTCCTGTTGAGGACAGAGCCCTGCCGGGGGCTGTTTTCAGCCGGGTTGGACAGCCGCGGTTGTGCAGAGGAGGCCGGAGAGGGCTCTGCGCTCCTGTAACCTCTGCAGACAAGGAGACGGGCCAGCAGCCCAGGAGGGGCTGTAGGAGGAAGTGAGATTTCTGGTTTGAGCCCCAAATCTGCCAGCTGGGGCTCTGCCACCCTTGAGCAGATCATGACCCCCCCCCTCCTCCCCACAGGAGACCTCAGGTATGCAGAGGTCGGGGGTGGCCCCCAGAGTGGCAGGGTGGGGCTCTTTGGAGGATATATTAGGCCACTGGTGTGATTTTTAGGTCAGAAAGGCATGTTTTCAAGTGGCCATCACCTTGCTTGGGATTGGCGAACTCTGTTGGGCCTATTTTGACATCTCAGGTCAGTTTAAAGGAGGGAAGGGATGGAACTCCATCCAAAGAGAGCACAGGGACTTAAGGACTGAGACAGCATTGCCCAGTGTCCCCAGGGCCCGTCGGTGGCCTGTGGGCCTTGTGTTCTTCTGGAGGCAGGAAGAAGGGGGAGAGTTGTGGGCACTTGGGTGGCCAGTGGTGCCCTGTCGCTCCTTTGGAAGCTGGCAGTGGGTTCGCCGCAGCAGCTCAGGGCGGAGCCGGGAGGTGGGTGCGGGGAAGTCTGCTCTCAAGCTGCCTCATCCTCTGCTTCCTCCTTAGCGTGGGGTGGCAAGAAAGGTCCAGGGCCAATTTCCACGGCCCCGTGCGAGCGAACTAGCCTCTCTGGCCCTCGGGTCCTCCGCTGCGTAGAGAAGAGCTTCCCTGTCCCCAGTGACTGTTTCAAGGCTTCCCCTGGGGGTGTCTGTCAGGGCCTGTCACTCAGTCCCTGACAGCGGGTTTTTAAAGCCCGGAGCAAACCAGCCTGAACACAGCGGTGGCCCATTTTGGTCGAAGGGCCTCCAGTTTCCAGTGCTGCAGCGTGAATGCAAGGGGCCGCATCCTCTGCACAGAAAACCAAACAGATGAGGGATGTGCAGGGATGGATGTGTGGCCAACTAGGTGCTGGGAGCCCATTCACCATGTACACCCCTGTCAAATCAAGGCAGAGTACACCCTAAACATCTTACCGTTTTCTCTGCCCTTAAGTCTTTTTTTTTTAAGATTTATTTTTAGACAGAAGGGAAGGTGGGGAGAAAGAGAGGGAAAGAAACAGCAATGTATGGTTGCCTCTCATGCGGCTCCCACTGGGGATCTGGCCTGCAACCCAGGCATGTGCCCTGACTGGGAATCGAACCGGTGATCCTTTGGCTCCCAGCCCGTGCTCAATCCACTGAGCTACACCAGCCAGGGCTTAACTCTTCAATAAAGCTGAAAAAACAGAGAATGAAGGTTTTGGAAGCCTGCACCCGTAACCTTGGCCTCCTTTTCAAGGTCTTGAGCCGGAATTTTCAATCACATGTTATTTTAAAAATCTGGATTCCTGATTTCTCTCGGAAAAAATCAGGTCTGGATGGCCGTGGTTGTGCGGAGGAGCCCGGAGAGGGCTCTGCGCTCATGTAACCTCTGCAGACAGGGAGGGGGTCACCAGCCGAGGAGGGGCTGTAGGAGGAAGCGAGATTTCCGGTTTGAGCCCCAAACCTGCCAGCTGGGGCTCTGCCACCCAGGGCTTCATTTTGAATGGAGACAGCTAGCTGGAAGTGTGTGTGTGTGTGTCTGTCTGTCCTTCAGAGTCAGACACACCCCTGAGCCGAGGCAGGGCTGCCTGTTTTCTTGGTCGCAGGGCCGGACGCAGGGGTCTGCGCGCCCTGCAGACCCAACTGCCTGGGGTTTCTCTTCCAGCTGCTGCCACTGGTTCTGGAGGCCAGGCGTTTTGAGTCTGGGATGAACACTCTACATTGCAACCAGGGAAGGCAGATATAAACTACGTGCAAATACGATGTTATTTCACAGAAGGGACTGGAGCATCCACGGATTTCGGTATCTGTGGGGGGTGGGAGGGGGTCATGCAACCAATCTCCCCCATATACTGAGGAACAACTCTATGCGTCTTTGGGTGCGTGTGTATGTGTGTGTGTCTGTTATAATCCACTCATCTTTTCTCATCCGCTGGCCTCCCAAAGAGGTAGAACATTTTTTAAAAATTTTATTTCAGAGAGAGGAGGAGGAGGGAAGAGAGGGAGAAAAACATGATGTGTGAGAGAAACAGCAATCGGTTGCCTCTCGCACGCCCCCAACTGAGGACCTGGCCGGCCACCCAGGCCTGTGCCTTGACTGGGCATCAAACCAGCAACCTTTCGGTCCACAGGCAGCGCTCAGTCCACCGAGCCACACCAGCCAGGGCCGAAAGAGTTGGACAGAGCAATTCGGCTGCTGTAACAAGCCTACAGAAATCTCTTTATTCCTGTCCTGCCACCAGCAGCTGCATGAAGGGGTGGGCGGTGCATTACATTCTGACAGATAAGGCTTCTCTCTGGAGGGCAGACTGACGGACTGACTGTGCTCTCTGCACTGCAGGAAGTGACTGTCCCTGCCGGCGCTCCCCAGCCCCGCCCTCACCCCAGGGTAAGGGTTTGACAGGGCTGATGATATCTTACTCAGCGAAGGGAGATACTCTTTAATGTGCACCTACTGTGTGCCTGACACTTCATGGACCTCTTGCCCACACTGGACAGAGGAGAAGCCTCCTCAGAGAGGAGACTGAGCCCCTGGGTGCTGCCACGGCGTAGACATGGCTGGATTTTGTTAGTTTCAGCAAAGCCACTTGCCCAAGGTCTGTTGAGGGATGGTTTTCACCAATGGGATGAAAATACTGCCCAGAACCCCATCCAGCTCAGCAGCTCCCTCCGTCTGGAACCCCTGCTCCTGGACCTCAGCGGCCCCTCTCTTTCTTGAGCCTCCCCCCACCCCGTCCCCGCACCGTGCTGCTGTGGATGCACCCAGAGCAGTTTACCCACAGCCTCTGGGTGCTGACTGAGTGGAGGCGCGCAGGGCAGAAACGCTCCCTGCAGCCCTGGAAGGTGAGGATTCTTATTCTGGAGCTTCCTGGGGGTGGGGGGAAGCTTGAGGGGGGTTCTCTAGAAAAAGGCTGGTGTCTCCTGCCACCACCTGGATTCTCAAGAACAGCACAGCATCTGTGAAATCGTGAAAATACTTATCAGATAGCCGAGGATTTGCAGTGTCCATGGGTTTGCCTTTTCTGGAATGTCAGAGTTGGAATCGTGTGGTGTGGGGCCTTTCATGTCGGTTTCTTTTCCTTAGTCACAGGCATCTGTGGTTCCTTCAGGTCTTTTCATGGTTTTGTAGCTCATGTCTTTCTGTCTTTTAAAATCCTCACACGAGGATTTTTATTACTGATTTTAGAGAGAGAGGAAGGGAGGGTAAGAGGGAGAGAAGCGGGAGGGAAAGAGAGAAAGAGAGAGAGAGAAATCCGTTGCCTCCTGCACACACCCCGACTGGGTATTGAACCCACAACCTAGGTATGTGCCCTGGCCCAAGATCAAACCTGCAACCTTTTGGTGACCAGGACAACACTCCAACCAGCAGCACTACCCAGCCAGGACTAGCCACATCCTTCTTAGACATTCAGATTGGCACTTCTTAAAAGTGTATTTTTACCACCACCAGAGAGTCGTGTTATCAAAATTCCTACGTCCGGCCCCCCTGCTCTTGAGCAAGAAGGATGCGTGACGCTTTTGCCAAATGCTCAGTGTTTATTGGATCTCCTCTGTGTGCTCTGAGGTGGGACAGACATTTTGCAGCGACTCAGGCCCTGTGACTTGCAGCCCACGTCTGAGGCCACCCCATTAACCAAGGTACAGAGGACACAGAGGATCACCACCCGTGGGGGGTTTGTGACAATCAGACATCAGTTTCCACCTCCCAGGAGGACGACCTGCCCTCGGGGCACCCCGAGCAGACAGCGCTCAAGGTTCCTCGTCTTCAGTTTTTCCACCAGTACCGGTCACCTTCGTCCAGAGAATACCAGCCGTCGCCAATCACGATGTGTGGCTTCAGTGCCTGGACTTTCTCCAGCAGTTTTCTTGTCGGACCAGGATATTGCCACTTCCACAGCCTGGCAGGGAAGGGGTGGGGGGG
>PVJI01024249.1:0-22236 GCA_004026765.1 Micronycteris hirsuta
ACATACCAGTTACACATATTATATAAAACTCTTTTTTTTTCCAGAAGGTAAAATATAGGTAAAATTGATCCTGATTCTTACAAGACTATGAAGGCAGAGGTAGCAAACCCAGCAGCTAAGTCTGCAGGCTCGGCTTGGTTTGCACCCCAGGTCTATCCACACACGGCTGTGATGACCTTGAGCAAGAACTTCACCGTCCTCCTCTGTCAGCTCATACGATGACAGTGCAGATCTTCTAGGGTTTTGTGAGGTTTGAATGAGAATATGTATCTCATTATATAAAAATAGGACCTGGTACACAGCACTCACTAAATGTAATATAAATACACACTTGCCACCAACGGTGGTCTGCGTGCTTCCCATCGTGAGTTAACCAGCCGTGACCATATCATGCTGTATACTACGTCACTTGTTAAAAATTTTTTTTCATTTTTCAAATGAAGAAATACAGTACTGTGTATTCTCAAATAACACATGCTCCCCACACCTGATATCCTCATAAACACTGATACACACACAACCTCCTCATGGAGCCCGGCCCCAGGAAAACCATGGGTCTGGCCAGTTCTTTCCATTCAGAGGCGGTCCCATCAGGGCCCAGGAAGTGCCCTGCTACACAGCTGGGCAGCAGCGGAGCAGAGAGTCCAACCATCGCCCGGCTGTGACCCTGACCCTGAGCTCAGGCCCACACCTCAACAACTCCAGCTCAACGGAGAGTCAGTGAACTGAATAAGGGCAAAAAAGCTCAAGGTCATGTGATGAGGCCACACTTGTGAAATTCCGGTAATACTGGTAAAAAAACAAAAAGCCAAGATTGGATTTTTACTACTCCTCCTCCTCAAAAAGAGCCAAATATTTTACCATTTTTAATGTAAATAATGTTTTTAAACACTCAAGATTGTATTTAGAATTAATGACCCCAGACTTACCTATGTCTCAAAATTTTTCCAAGTGTAATTTTTAGGGGAAAAATGATATAATATCTCATGAAGTATAAGAAACCCAAAAAACCTTTATGTTCCACCAGAAGGCCCAGGACTACTGAAAATCCTATGCTAGTAAAATCACATCAATGAAAAATGGAGACTTTCATCACCAGTTCTTTCAGAAAATAGTCATTTTAAAGGAAATAAAAACATTTCTCTTTTGTCCATCCTCCGCCATGTAAAACATTTACCTAAGGAAAGTGACTGACAACGAGCTGAGCCCACAAATAAAAATGAATCAAAAGCTCGTGGCCAATGACTCGGGTAAGAAAGGGGTTGACTCGCTGGCCCCTGTAAGCGAGAGCTTTCTGGACTCCAAGCTCAGCCACACATTTCAAGGCCAATGGTAAAGCCGCAAATCAAGAACAACTCCGTCACGTTCTGCTCCTTCCCCATCTCCTTTCGTGACCCTGCAGACCTGCGCCAATCCGAAACCTGAATTCTTCAGTTCTGTGACGGGTCCTCACAGGTAACTGAGGGAACTGGCCTCACTCATCTGGAGATCCATGAACGCTGATGTCCACTGAAGGGCACCAAGAACACAGGGGACAGGGACGATGATGGGTGGCCTTGGAGGAGGGCCTGCTTGTTTGCAGCAGATTCTGTTCTCACCCGGAGCTTGTGTCCCCACTATGCAGGGAATGGGCTGCGTGGGGCAGAAACCGGCCCGGGTTCCCACCCAGGAAAGCCAGGCTTGAGTTCCAGTTCTGTCCACTACTATTATATGACCTCGGGCTGGTCGGTCTTCCTTTATAGAATTAGAATTGAGTATAATCATGGAAGCTAAAGGGGTTGATCCATGAAGCCCAAAGTCGAAAGTTGGAAAAGTTAATGTATCAAAAATTGAACTTGTCCCTCCAAATCCATCCTTCTTATTGTTATCAAAATAGTCCCACTGAAACAGGGTTAGTCAACTTTTAGAAAGTGCTTGATGGCAAATATGTTCAGCTCTGTGGGCCACAGCCTCTGCGGCGACTACTCAGCCACAGACAGTACACGCACCAAGGGGCACGGCTGTGCTCCAGGGAAACTCTACTTACAACACCAGGCAGAGGGCCAGGCTGTGTCCACAGCCATGGCTGGCCCATCCCTGTTCTAAGGCATCGCCAGTCTCCCAGACCCTCGTTTACCTCCTAGTGGGAGCAGGTCAGGAGCACTGTTTTCATTACACAGATGGATGGCAGTTTTAGGTAATTTGCTGTCAGATCTGAAGCCCGCAGCTACCGAGGAAGCAGATCCCATGGAGGCCGTGGACGAGTCTCAGCGATAGCCCACCGATGAGCCTTTACTAACCAGGAAAAACTTGGAGTTACTGCTCATCTTTTCCCTCCCTGTCCTCTGTGCTGGACTTACTTCCGTCCTGGGTTCTGTCCATTGCACACTGAGGCTTGTTCTCTCCATTCTGTCCTCTCTCCCAGCACCAAAGTAATGTTTTTAAGACCACACCTGATCATGTTACCACCCCTCCTTAATATTCTTCACATTTTCCCCTTAGCGTTCCAGGGAAACATTCTAAGCAAGACTCGTGCAGCTCTTCTTATCGGGCCTGGCCCGTGCCCTTCCTCGTCCTCCCCTAACCTGCTCCCCACCCCTGTCCTACGGTCCAGCCACGCTGACCCTCTGACAGTCTCCCCGACGTGCAGTGTTCAGCCAGCCAGAACTTCCCACCCTCTGCTCCCTCTACCTGGAGAAACCCGTCCCTCACACGTCACTATCACGACGACCCACCTTCCAGGTCTCAGTTCGGGCAAGCCTTCCCCCAGAAATCCTTTCTTAATCTGCCCGTTTACAGTCTGGACCCACCGTCCCTCACCTCTGCTCCCACAAAGCACTGTGGCCACATTTCTCGTGGCAACTTACCACGTTGTGCTTTAATTGTAGGTTACTGAGGAGCCCCTCCTCTGCACCGTGAGCTCCTTTCCAACAGGAACAACATACACACTCAGCACTGTATCCCCCAAGAGGCCGGCACATACTAGATGCTCCATAAAAGCTTGCTGCATAAATTGAAGGCATATACAATGGGTCAGATCGTTTTTAAGAACCCAGTATAAGCACAATCTCCAAAAACTGTAGACCCTGGCACCTGTCCTTAGATACCTTTCAGATCACAGGTAGAGTACAAAAACTCACAGATTAGTTCTACTGAATGATCTGCTCTGCAGATCTTCTTCACTAATCAAGACCTGCTCTCTGGTATATCAGTTACTCATTCTAAAGAAGTGGACAAAATAGAGTACTATTTTAATAGAGGACTATTTGTGACTTAATTGTAAGACTGAAACAAATTAAAATATAGGAAATACCTGGAATGGTGCCTGGTACTTATGAAGTACTATGTACATGTTTTGTTAAGTAATTATATAAACAAACAACGAACTATTTTTCTCGGATAGCCCCAGAAACATAAACCCAGGAATTTTCAAGCAGCATATCCTGAAACAGAAAGAGGTATTCATGGTAAAATCTGAGCGAGCTGAGCTACTCAAGATCCTCCAAACAGTCAAAAGAAAGGAAAGGAGAAAAGTTCTAGAAACTGTGGACTCAAAAGGAGTGAATCCACAGTTAAACAAAGGGGAACATCAGCGTTCAGAAAAACTGCAACATCTGAAGTGCCATGGGAAAGCAACAACTTTAACCTTCTCTTCCAAATAAAATATCTGCTCTATTTGTCAGATAGCACCGCTTAACTCAACAGTTCTCCGACCCCGCTAGAATGACTTCCTACAGGTCAGACGCTGAAAGCAGAAAACTACATTTCCCAGAATTCCGGGCAGCTAGCATATCTGCATATGACCTTGCTTCTGGTGAACACACAGGAAGAATTTGAAGGAGCAGGCACATAAAGAAATATGCGCAGTGAGACTCTTCTGAAAGCACGGTGGCAGAGGCCCAGCGGTGCTCCGCAGCAGCCCTAGTGGGGACTCCGAGGCCCAGTCGGTCCTGAGGTACAGCAGCTTCGTGGTATGACGCTGTTTGCTGGGGCGCAAGCCCGTCGTGCAGGGCACTCTGGGAATTGCTCCTGGGAGCTCACTGAGAGCCTGTCCCTCCAGTCCTTTGGACTCTTCTGAGATCTCTTCACATTCCCACAGTAGATTCCTTTCTGCTTAAGGTGACTGCAGAGGGTTCTGCTGTCTCAATGGAAACTCTAGCAACAGACTTTGGAAAGAATTTTTCATCTGATTGCAGTGCAGCTCTAGCTTTATAATAGAAGGACTATGGAAATAATTCCCTTTGTAGAAAACTATTCTGAAATAAGTCTGTTCAGTCGAGGAAAATAAAATGGAAGAAAACACTAACTAGGTCAGTCCAAGGAATGTTCTAGAACTGGATGATGGACGCAAGGAGTGTTAACATTAGAACACATTCACCAGTGAATCTATTTATGTATCTCAAAACTAAACAAAATTATCTACCTTACTACCAGTCAGCATTTTTCATTATCATACCTTATTCTTCCTCAGATAGAGAAAACAGTGGAGAGCTGAATATATTTGTTTTCCTTACCTTTGTATCCAGAATTTTGCAAAGAGTGAAATACAATATAAATACTAGACATTTTTGTTTACCTATTTCCTAAATAGTATCATATTCACATTCTTTACTTTGAGACCATATCTAACTCCCAATCTCACTGTGCAAAAATAGTCTGTGAACCTTTATAAGGTTCTGAGGAAACCTTATAAGACACTCTGATGCAGAAATGTTTCCCTGCACATTCCAAGGCAGCAAGCTCACCTTAATGGCCTATAAATCTCCAAAGGAGAAGGGAAAAAGGAGGACGTAGTTATAGAAATTTCGCACAGAGGCAGCGCTGCTCTCTGGATGAACTCAGCCTAATGATTCATTTAGCAATTATTGGAAGAGTTTTCTTTTTCTTTCAACAGATGCTTTGTTATTTCTAAAATAATGCAAACTAAATTATTTTACTGCTCACAATTTCCAGAGACAACACTCTTTCCCCAGCCACGTTTCCTCAAAGATAAAATGTTTTCATTAACAGAACTTTTTTTCTCCTGCAAATACCAAAGTCTCTGCTTAAATGTCCTCACCACTCTGTGCCCTGGGGGCGCAGGGATGCCACCAACAGAACTCGCACAATCTGCACTGTGGCGCCCCGTCCCATCCCCGTCTCTTCACCGGCCCTCATGATGGGTCCAGGGTATAATGGGGGCAGGGAGGCGTTTTGCAGAAGGAAAGAGTAAACCTCTCAGGGTCTTAGTTAAATCAAGAGAATCTAATGGAAAAAAAAATTTAAAAAAAAAAAGGCCGGCTGGTGTAGCTCAGTGGATTGAGCGCAAGCTGGGAACCACACAGTCCCAGTTCGATTCCCGGTCGGGGCACATGCCTGGGTTGCGGGCCAGGTCCCCAATGAGGGCCATGTGAGAGGCAACCATACATTGCTCTTTCTCCCTCCCTTCTCCTCTCTCTGAAAATAAATAAATAAAATCTTAAAAATAAATAAATTAATTTAAAAAAAAAGAGAGAGAATCTAATGGAGGTGGGTAAGTTCTTTGAATCTCTTACCTCACTACCAACTAAACTCAGTGACTTCCTCTGGCTATGCTGCAATCTGCCTCCTTCCTAGAGGTCACTCCAGGTTATGCTAGACTTAAGCATATATTTGATCCAACAAGTACAGATTCCGTCCCCTGCTGTGCCTATTTTACATTTGTCCCTTTCATCCTGAAGCCAACAAAGAATGACTCCCACTTCTAAAAAGAAATACTAAATTCTAGTATGAAGGCAGAGGCACAAAAACTACATACATCATTTCCCCACATTCTCAAACTGCAAAAACGCTAACCACATTTTCTACAAGGAATATATGGAGAACTGAGTTGCAAACAGTTAATAAGGTTGTTGATAAGTAAGGGATCCTGACCACACACACACACAAAAAAAAGTATAATAGAATGAAAAAGATTGTGGTTTCTGCCTAGGAAGTCTCCACACATTGGAGAAAACTAGTTAACATATAACCTCTCTGTGGTGGGCAGACACCAGCAAACTCCAGATGGAATCCCAAAGTGTTGAAGGTCCTCAAGGCAGAAGGCCAATGAAGAAAGGGAAGAGTGATAAAAGAGAGAAGAAAAAACTAACACGTGTGCCATCCATCCAGCGGGGACAAGAGGGGTGATCTTCATAATCCCAGATACCATTTTTTCCTTGAATTGTACATGCTGCATGGAAGACCCAGAAAGTGGGCAGAAAATGTAAAAGAATTCTCCCACACGTCACTTCAGGCTGTCCCCTTTACTCTGTCCTCTGCCCGGCCCCCTACCGGTGGCTGCAGATGCATCCTCTGAATACTAATGTATTCGTACTCTCAAGGATGATGACTCACACTCATTTGCATACCCATAGTACCCTGCACAGAATACAATCCTTTCAAGTTTAAAAGGTTTTTCTTTTTAACTCAACATTTCTAACTATGAGAAGCCTTCTCACAGACTTCCTTGTACAACTTCAGGCAGGAAGTACCTCTCTGGGAATAAAGAGCCACCGTCAGTGAATTAGGAGCTGCAGTTACTGGAGTAGCGAGTTTGAGTACAATAGGGCATACTCTGGTTTCTCTTCAGATCGTATAAATCTTTCGCCTTTTACTAAAGATTTCCGTGGAGAGGAACAATTCTGAGTGTTACTCAATTTTTTGAGGCCTTGCCCTGGCAAGGCTAACATTTCTGGTGCAAAAAAAGATACTTATAAGACAAAGCAAAATGTTGTAGTTTTTTTAAAGTTTCCTGTGAGTTCATTGGCTCTTTCAGTAACTGTGAGGGAAACAGTTGATTGGGTATTTCTTACATATACTAATTGAATATGAAATAAGTTAAAACTTGCTGATTGTGGTATGATTATCAACATGGTTAATAAGTTAGAGACTTTTTCTTTTTCTGAGGCTGCTTGTCTGATGCTGAATTCAGAGTTCAGAACCATTTCTATGGTACCTAGTTCTACAAGCTCCTGAAAAGGACCACATCCAACCACATGACAGGTGGATCTGAACTGGTGTCTGTGGTTTACCTCATGAATTATCTGCGTGGATGACAGAACGTGGTCTGAGATTTGCTTTCATGAAACCTGGGCACAGAATTACGATAGGCAACTAACCCACCTCAAACGTAACAGCTGCAGTTATCCTGAAAGTGACTTCAGTAGGTTCCAGGCATACAGATACCACCCTTCATCTCCTGGGGGCACGGTGATCTCACTCTCACCCTGCAGCTGTTCTAGTTTCTTTTTAACGGAGACTTATTGCCTGTCATGTCATGATCTTGAAAGGTGATAACCTTGTGAAGACTGTTGACAGGCACCACTTTCAGGGAATGTAAGAGAAGGAAGTATTTCCCCTCCTCCCTGCCTCCACGTCTCCAAATTTCAGCTCCAAGCTGCTGTTCACCCTGCTCTAGCCTGGAATAATCTCTGCTGCTGCTTCTCTCGGAATCCTACCAGTTAGATCACTTATATAGAATATGTGGTATAAATTAACTCATCCACCTCCGAGCGATGGTTCTTAACATTTAGTGTGCCCAAATGGGGCACCCACAGTCCAGAACAGGCTCCGATGAATCCTTCCCACAAGGTGCTTGTTGGAGTGCTTCCCTAAGCACAGAGGCTGCCTGCGCTTTCGAGAACAGTTTCAATGGCAGGTTTTGTACATGCCACTAATGAATGTTTGCACATGTGGCAGACTTCATATCTAGACTCCGCCCATAACATACCACTTGGCAGCAAAGCTGTGGGACAGGAAGACATTTAACACTACCCACCTCCCACCGCCAGAACCAACCAAGAATAGAATCAAAGAACGGAATTTTTGTTGAACAAACAGGCTTGGGTCAATTCAAAACATGTCCCTTCTGTTCAAGGCTCGGCTCTAATCCACCTCCTCCAGGGAGCTTTTCCTGGTTAGTCCAAGGCTGCACATTCTCCCAGCAGTGTTTGGCTGTGCCAACCAGGGACACACACGCAAAGGGAGACACTGTTAAAGGTAACGAACGCAAGGCCAGTGTTCAGATGGGACGCACAAACAGGGCCAGTTGTCCTGGCTGTAGCAAGCTGGAGTCCGTTCCACTTGGCTGAGGCCTCTGCCCTCTGTTAAGTGCTTGAGTATATATAAGCTTCTTGTGGAGAGAAACCATGCTTCTCACTTCCCTTTACCCCCCGCACCTATCACAGCCTCGGCCCCAAAGCAGCTGCTACGCCAACAGTTACTGGTTTGTGGCTAAGAAATTTTTCACCATTCCAGACCTATATCTGTTATTACCACCTCAAGATTTAACTAAGTATTCATGGAAAACACCTCTCTCTCCCCCCACCCTCTCTCTCTCATACCCACAAACACATGTACTTGAACTTAGTGTCACAAAGCTAAACCTTATCTAGGTTTGAACCTCACCTTATCTTCTGGCTCCCTCAAGGATCTTTACAATGAAGCAAATAATATTTTCATGACTGAGTAGACATAACAGAGAGAGGAGAGCAAAGCAGGGTACTTGGTGGCTAGGAATTAATAGGCAAATGTGAGATTTATCCATTTGCATTGTAGACCCTATTCCCACGTAAGGCAGAGAGCTACACTTCCCATACCTACCCTCCCTGGGAAATCGCTGCCCCTCGCTTTCTCCTGCCTGGCTGCAGGTCTTTTATGGATGAAGAGGGAAATCCAGCAGGGGTGAAAGTACACAAGAGACAGGGGACTGAGCAGGAGTTCTTTGCTAACAAGAGGGATCGAGCCCACCGGGTGCTGGCGAACCCTCCTTCCCTCACTGGTCTGTGGGGTCCCTGCCTCCCCCACGTGAAGACTCTTCGGCCCACAGTCTCTTTGCAAGAGGGGCCGGCACGGGGCCCAGCAGTCCACCTGGGCACTGCCTGTGTGAAGGGGCAAGGCTGCATAACATCCAACTTTCTGTTAATAAGGAGAGGCTGCAAGTTCACAGGCACAGCCAAACCGCTTACTAACCCGCTCCTAGGAGGCGGAGAGGGATGCAAAGGTGTGGCAGGAAAGCTGGAGTCGCCTTTGAGGGCCTGCAGCGCAGTGAGACCAGGGAAGGCCTGAGGTCTTCAAACGCGCCCGAGTTGGACACAGGGAACAGAGCCGACGTTGTCTAGGGACCAACATTCCTTTACGGTAAGCATCCCACCAAGCAGGCAGCTTTACCTCAATCCAACAAATACTGCTGAGCACCTACTATGTGCCAGGCAGGGAGGCAGCGATGAAAGACCCTCTTACATCGAGAACGGGTAGCTGATACCTAACAGAGGTCCAGGGAAGCGTCCTGGGAAAAGAACTCGGAGAAGGGAGAGATGAGCGTGGACAAGTGGAGGACCAGGGGCAGGGCTCTGAGGGGGCTCCCTGCGAGCTGGGCCCTGAGCAGACAGGAAGTGCCTACCAGTCTGGGGTGTGTCACATGTAGCAAACGAATGGCAGACAATGTTGTCACTTAGTGGCACAGAGTGACCACAGGAGCTGAGACTGCTGAAACAAGGCGGGGCCGGTGGACAGACGGGTCTGAATGTCAGCCACAGGGTCTGGCCTTTCTGACCATGAGAAATGGGGCACCATGACGGGTTTCGAGCAACATTATGAGATGTACATTCCACGGCATTAACTCCAGGGATGTACAAACCTGGAGGGGAGAGAGGAGCAGGCAAGGCAGGGGAATCTCTCCTGAAAGAGACCACAGAGGAGATGGCAGTGGCCCGAGGCCCTTCGGTAACCACCCACTGCCTTCCCAATCAGGTCCAGACCTTGCTAAAGGACCAAAACAGAAAGGGGGGGGGGGGTGCAGAGAGAGAGAAATATCGATCAGTAGCCTTTCGTACGGGCCCTGACCAGGGATCGAAACCACAGCCTAGGTATGTGCCCTGATTATGGGAAAACTTTGAGTAGCTAAACAAACGCATCTTTACTTCACATGCAAAGACACAGCGCTCAGGCTCCCCTGCCCTGACCTCATCTTTCCCTCCTGAGCCTCCGACAGGCCCTGTGAAGCGCTCCCCATTCTACTTCTGAAAGAACGGACCTGCAAGCGCCCCGCTTCAGAACCTTGCCGCCGGCACAGAGCCCTCAGGAGAGAACGAGGCACTGACTCCCTGTAGAACTCTTCATAAAGCGCCGCGCTGTGGAGGGCTCCTCTCAGCAGCAGTTTTTCAGCAGAAATTTCAACTACATTTTAGAATAATATTTAAGTGTTTCTCTGAAGAACATTATCCCCTTGCCAGAGAGAGGGAATCAGCCAATCCTAGCTCTGAAACAGGGAAGCCATCAGGGAACCACAACAATATGGACTGAGTGGGCATCCATACCAAGCACATACACGCTGGGTGTTTTACACCCACAATCTCTTTCCCCACAACCTCCCGGTCCCGTATTCCAGAAAATAAAATTATGGCTCAGAAGAAAAAGCTAAAGTGAATAATTCCCCCAAATACAGCAAACTGCATTTTGAACTTCAACCCATCCAACTCCAAACCTATGCTCTATCCATGAGGCCAACAACGTGAATCAGCAATAAAAATAAATGGGAAAAAATTGCAGGACAACACAAGCTGACAGTTTCATTGTATCAGTCTCACTCAGACCGTCTGAAAACAAGGTCACTACATCAAACAAGGGACGTAGTGAGGAGACTAGCAAGGAAAGAGAGGTGAGGACCACCAAACACCGAGTCAGGGGGTGGCCAGAACTGCAGAAATGACGGGCTGAGCCCATCCCCCGCCTCACCCAGGCTCCCAGCACACACCTGCCCCAGGGGGCCACAGGGCCTGCAGGGGGAGGCACTCCCAAGCCTGGAGGAGCAGACATTGCAAAACAGGATGCAGATGCCAGAGCATCTGGGATCCAGCTGTCCTACGTAACTGCGCCCACAGCAGCTCCCCACACATCAGGCATCTCACGGAGCACAGTCAGCTTCACACCGAAGACACGACAAGGCCCCAAGGTACTCCTGGTTTGGGTGACCATCCTCCAGTCTCTAACACCATCAACATTGGGAGGACTGTCACCAGGCCCAGCTCCCTTTCACTGCCCCAAAGGAAGCTCCACCTGGAGTCGCCATCTCCCTTGCCGATCACTGAGCCCCCTGGAAGAGCACCTCCTCTGCAGATGCCCCTGGCAAGCCCTATCCACGCTGTGGAGCTCAGGGGAAGGTCAGCCTCCGCCCCAGAAGCGGCTGGCGATTGCTTGCACCCACGGTGGTCTCTGCCCGCTCTGACCACAAACACTGGCGCACTCAGCAGTTAGCGACCTGCCTATCAGGATGCCCTCGGGATGGACGCGTTTTACTCCAGTGTGGCCACCTGGCTGGTGCCAGTCACTCTTTCCTATAGTTACGCTGAATAAAACACCCACCTTTGCTGTTCCAGGCACCGAAGACGCGGGAATGATTAAATCCCAGCTGCCCTGTGGGTCGCACCGTCCAGGGGAGGTTGGATAACACACGACAAGACTGTACAAATACAGTTACCCTCAGAGGGCACAGTAGACCCACAGCATCACTCTCACACCGCCCTGTTTGTTCCCTTCGTATCAGTTAGCTCCGTCTGCGGCTGTTCTGTGCGTTTCTTTTCCTCCTGCAGGTCTGTCCCCACTAGCAGACTCCAGGGCAGGAAACCCGTCTGTCTGGGTCACTGCTGTGTCTAGGCGTTTAGTGTGGACGTGGGCACGGAAACACACTCCTTAAAAGCTCCACTTGTGGAAGGAGTAACGAGAGAGGCGGTGAAGCTATGTCAGGCACTCTGAGTACTCAGCCCGACCTGGAGGCCCGGGCGATGGGGGCGCAGCCGGGCCTGGCTGTGCAGAGTGAGGAGGGCCCCCCGGAAAGGGTGAGGCACCATCCAGAGCAGGAAGCAAGAGGTGCGAAGGTAAGAAATGGCAGTCAGCATGACAAAGGGGGTACAACACCCCTAAATATTATTGCAGACCAGCTGTTTTCAAACAGGGTGACTGCCAGGGACCAAGGAGGCTGCGGAACACCCTGAAATGCATGGAGCAGCTCCCCCGTGATGGAGAATCACTGGGTCTCCTGAGGTCTAGCAGCCCAGCTGTTGCCTAACGTCCAAGGGATGCAGTGGTCAGAGAACACAAAGCTTTCCTCTAAATGTCATGATTTCTACTCACGCCGTTTTTCTTCTCTTGATTAAAACTTAGACCAATTTGGTGGCAGCATTTACTTGCCACGGCCACTAACGCCCAAGAAGGGAACTATCCAGCGAGGATGTCCAGGACCTATCGGGCCTCTATTTTAGCCAAAACAAGGCTTGCGGCAGGCTTCGCTGATGCTCCCCAGGGACACGGCAGTGTCCACCCACCGGGACTCACCATTTTCCTCTAAACCTTAGGCCTCCACCCCATGTGCAAGGAATGACAAGCAGAAAGCTCAGGACAACGAAAGGTGCTCAATAGCACCAGAGGCACGGATAGACAGACAGACACACAGAAGGATGGACACATGGATTTTTGGGGATGGCAAAAGACTAATTCTTTGGAGCTCCAAGGGTGTATAGCTGTACTTTGCTCACTTTTCAACAAAAGGGGAGTTGGCCTGAATGTTGGTACCCGACCTGTGCTCTGTTACGGGGGGCGAGGAAGGGGGGCTGCTGTGGAGAAGGCTTAGAGAAGCCACCTCCCCAGGACTCCAGACCCTCGGCAGGGTGTCAAGCAGCTGGACCTGATGGAGTGACAGGAGCTGGGAAGTCAGTGGAGACAAAACCCCCTTTGTCTAGAAGCAGCAAACTCAGCAGGGCCGAGCCTGCCTTTGACAATGAAATCTGTGGTAGGTCCAAAACCTGTGGGGGCCTGGCCCCCGTTGACCTTCTCCTACTGCTTCACAACTGCTGCCCTTCAGCTAAAAGGCTCAGTCTATTTTTGCCTCCAGCAAACTATTCGGTATTATCTGAGATGCCTGAATTGTGACTCTAAAAGGAAAAAAAATGTGGGTTTTTTTTTTTTCTGTTGTCAGAGATCCAGTAGTGGCATGTTTCTAAAAAGCAAATCCCAGGCGCTCACAAGGGCTTTCTCCAAGACATCTCAGCTTCCACGAGGACGGAAAGCTTCCCAGATCCCCTCATCCCTGCAGTGGGCACACTATCACCCACCTTATGAGTCGCACGAGTAATCCTAAAACGGGCTTATTTAACTAAGAAACACAAATGATTTAGTGAATGCAAATTCAATTTCTCTCCAAGGTTTCATAGCACTATCCAGTGGGTAGCGGAACAGAAGACAGAAACACTTCCCGGCCCCAGACAAACACAGGCCTTCTGTCTAACACGGTGGCTCTGCACAGAGCCAGGGTTGGGAAGGAGGGACAGGTTGCCCTAGAAAATTGAAACAGAAATTGAAGTAAATTTGTTACAATTCTAAGCGAGAATGGCAACTCTCAAAGTAGAAAAATATTAGTACAGGCAGTGTCCAGTTGGCAAATGAAGTGTCTTCCAAAAATTCATGGTGTAGCTGAGGTGTTCAGAATTTGTAATGCAAGCATTACTTTAAGTCCAAGCCAGCCCAGAAAAGCCGGGTGAATTTACAATATATTTAGCATACCATACCCTTAGAGGGAAAATAGTAAAAGGCAATGTTTTACTATCATTTTTAAAAAGATATCAAAATGCTTAGAAAAACCAATACACAGCTGCCACTAGCCTGGCCCCGAACCCCAAACCATGAACCGGGCCTGGACCCCTGCGAGCCGAGCCGTTACCACAACGGGTCCTGGGAAACCAAAAGGGGAGAATGAGAAGAACCCCAGCTTCAGTGGGTGCTGCTGGGGGGAGGGAGGAGTCCGGCACCTCGCATCTGGAAGAGAAGGGCCTGGTACCTACCAAGGACGTAACACTAACGAACAGAAGTGCTGTCACCTCTAGAAGGGCACAGGGTATGTGACAGAACAGTGAGCTGCAGTCGAAGATAGACGAGCCAGCCCACGGCCACTGAAGAACCAGGGAGGAGAGGAAAAGGGGGGTTCCCAGCATGCTCTGCGACTCTGTGGACACTAGGAGGCAGGAAGGAAGAATTCCCTCTAGCTGGCAACAGTTGGCTTAGGGATGTCCAGGGCCACATTTAGCTCTAATGAATGTACTAGGTCAGGGAGAAAGTTCCTGAGCTTTAAGAGAGTGAATTTTGTATCAACTGATAAGGTTACATAATCAGGTTTCTGGTGTCTTGGGAAGAGAACCGGGGAAGGGAGAGAAAGACCAGGAGGATGCGTTACTCGGCACGGCTCGCCCACCTTGCACAGCAGGAAAGAGCCTCCGTTCCCAGCGGCTGAGGAACGCCACACCTGGGCCCGTGCCAGTGCAAAAGCAATGCAACATACGGAAACCAGTTTGAAAGTGAGAAGGTTTATCGCTTATTCACTTTGTACCTTCTTTAGTCCTCCAAATAAAGTGCCGATCACCAGGTCAAATTCTTGGTCCAATTGCTCTTCATGTTCTGACAAGAAAAACAGAGTCCATTAGTCACAAATCTAAATAAAACTGGGTTGGTTTAATAGCAGAGGCATTAAAAGAAACTGGAATATGTCCTGGAAAAGCTGCTGTGGACTGAGCTGCAGGCACGGAAACGTGTCCCAGTCCTTGATCTTCCTCTCCAGGTTTCTGTGAGCAAAGTTCCTGGACATAGGTGGGGGGGGGGGGCAGCTGGAAATGTCCCCTCCCGCTTGTACCAGGGCTCACAAAGGGAGAGGTGCCAAGTGAGAAAGCTTCCAGGCCAGGGACCCAGAGCAGGGATCAGTGCAAATGCCCCCCTTGTACAGGCGGTAAAATTCCTTCAAACAGGCCATTCCACACAGTGATGGTGATCACAGCCTCATGATATGATATAATGCTAACAAGGTCATAAAATGGAATCATATAATAGTAATAAGTATGTTTATGAGCAAACAACGCAATTGGTTTAAAACAAAAGATATAATCAAATCTTCGTTCAAACACTTCTTGAGGGTGTACAATAACCAGGCACAGTGCAAGGTAGTAGGAACGAAACAGATCAAAACTGGCATGTCCTTTGCCCTCCTGGGCTTACAGTAGACTATGTGAGAGAGATGAATGGATAATAAAAAATAACAATGGTGCTGATGAGTGCCATGATATAGGAAGTCAGGGAGCTATGGAGGCTGAGTTTGGGGTGTCCATGTGACATGCAGTAGGAAGCTGGGTGGGTGTGGGCGGTGCTCGAGGGTGCCCTAAGTTGAAGATAAAGACTCAGGGGTCCTTGGGACAAGGGTAATGAGGAAGCCTCCAGAATGGCTGACATCACCCAAAAAGGCACAGAGTACAGAGACAAGAACAGGAAAAACCACTGCTTACTTGACCAACAGAAGTACGAAAACCACAGAAGACCAAAAAGGAGCTACCCAGAAAGATCAAAGGAAAACCAGAAGGGAGTGTGTTTCTAAAACTTAATCACGAAATGATGCTTATCTGCGGTAGGACCAAGGGGCAGATTCACACACACCAGAGACGAACAGGAGCCCCACCTCATGCCAAGGCAACACTGCCCCAGGAAGGACAGAAAGGGGAGGGCTGTCGAGCCCTGGGCCAGGGCACCGCAAGGCCCAGCTCGGCCACACTCTCACAGGGCACTCCACGTGGTCCGGGAGGTGCTGGAGGTGTGTGGTTGCAGGAGGGCCCCATCCTTTCTGTGACAGCTGCATGCACAACACACTGTGTGTGTACGCGCACTCATGCATGCTGTGTTGTGCACAGACTCAAGTCCAAGGGAACAGCCTGCAAACAGCAAGCTACTGCAATCCAGCAAAGAAGAAACAGGAACTTCCTAATTCATTAATACAAATTGGGTGGAAATTCTCCCTGCTTCTGACCTCTTTGCTTGTAGATTCACTTTCATACACAGAGCAACCTCCAGAGGCATCAGAATTATGCAGACTTGAGAGAAGGCAGAAACCTGAGTTCTTTTTGCTTTATAAAAAGACTACGTTCAGAAGCAACGAAGTTCACAAGCTAAGCGCCAGACATCCTGAAGCGGGAGCACATCTCCCTCTAGTGGGGAAAAGGAGTCCTACGCAGGACAATTAGGACAATGTCGTGCCCGGCACTCCGTCGAACTGAAATCCCGTCTCACACACATTTATAATTTAAAGTTTCTAGTAGCCACATTTTTTTAAAGCTTTTAAAATGTGAAATAAGTTTTAGTATATTCCCTTTATCTACATATACCCCAAACATTATTTCAACATGAAATCCATATTAAACAATTATAAATGAGTTACTTTACATTCCTTTTTCTTACTAATTAATTCTTCAAAGTCCGATGTACATGTTGTCCTAACGGCACATCTCAACTTGAAGTGGCCACATTCCGAGTGCTCCTAGCCGCGTGTCTGATGGCTGTAGCAATGGACAACACAGCTCTCCCAGCCAAGGCGAATGCGGCCCGACGCAACATCGTAAACTTACTTAAAATCTTTTTTTTGCTCATCAGTGTTCGTCAGTGTTTGGATATTTAATGTGTGGCCCAAGACAACTCTTCTTCTCCCAGTGTGGCCCAGAGACGCCAAAAGGTCAGACACCCCTGCTAGACCAAAATTCCCCCTCACGTTTTGGAGAATTTCTACAAACCTCAGGACAAAATCACCTTTGTTTCTTGA
Source organism: Micronycteris hirsuta (assembly GCA_004026765.1). Taxonomy (NCBI): domain Eukaryota; kingdom Metazoa; phylum Chordata; class Mammalia; order Chiroptera; family Phyllostomidae; genus Micronycteris; species Micronycteris hirsuta. Next base: position 16,598 of record PVJI01024249.1, read on the forward strand.
CACAAACAAGCGCTATATAACATACACGTTAAATTATAACGTAAGTCCATCCATGACCCTTTTGGGAACCCGTGTCTTCAGACTGCTTTAAGCTGGCTGAAAGTGCATCGCTGCAGGATTTGGGTGGCACAGGAGCACGGAGCAGGAGCTCTTTCCTGAGGGCCACAGACCACGGGCCTTCTCTGCCTCCGCCTTCCAGGTTGGGGTCCACGTTCTCACTCTCGGGGCAAGACCAGTTTCCATAACGCACACAGATGCGCTCAGCAGGAGGATGCTGCAGAGGGAGAGTAGCCTTCTCTGCCTGAGAAACTCTCTCCCCACCACACAGCCGGAGATTCTGTGCTGCACAAAAGTGCCTGAGAGCATAGAAATCAAACAATTTCTGCTGATGAGCCCTCATTACTAAATCAGCTGTTGATTCTCCTCTCTCCACCCACCACCCAATAAAAGGATACATCAAACCCCGTTCTACCTACTGAGTAAGAGAATTTGCATTTTAATCGCTACCAATTGGCTCTGGTGTTAAACCATTTACTTAAGAGCTCTAACTAACCTACCCCTTTCACCCTCAACACTTTGATGGGAAATCAGTTGGGGGGGGCAGGGAGGGGTAATCAGAGGGCAGTAATCAGTGAGAGGACACCTTACACACTCGCATGCCCTCCGGTGATACAAACCACTCCCAGGGAGTAGCGACCCAATCATGGCTTCACATGTCCTGCTGCTTCTACGCATCTAAACAATTCTAATCAGCTCCTACTGGTTCTTTATTTTCGAGGAAGCCTGTGGGTATAGAAGACTGTGGCAGTAATGAGAATGGAGAAAGGGAGCAGAAAAGATGGGCTTCTAAAGACGAGATAATTTGATGGGGAGCAACTCTCAAATATTCCTATAGAACATCACACAGAAAAGGGAGGGTAAGGCACTGGTTCCTCCGCAGCATTAGTGAGATCTGGGGGCTCCTTCTCGCCTCCTCTCACCCACTGCCAGAGAATGAAACGGTGATTTAGAAATCCCCCATGTAAAGGAAACCACGTATGTAAATAGCATGCAAGGCAATGAAGGACATATCTGGTCTCAAACCTCCCTAATAGGGCCGCTCAACTGCTATTCCTGGAAGGAATTCTGGGCCTGTCAGGGCAGACCACCAGGCATGTCATTGGCATGGGAGTCCTGAGGGCTCCTGGGAGAGGTGGAAGACGCCCCAGACTGAGATGGAAATGGTCCAGCAAAGAAGCCATAAGCTCTGGGCCCGTACTTTGTACTTGATCCAAAGTGAAGCACTGGCTGAGGGAGTAGGGAGTGAGGAGCTGCGGAGTCTAACACCATGGTTGCCGTCCAATGCCCCACCGCCCAGGCCCTGGCCCAAGTCATTGTGAGCAGTTTATTAAAAGCGTTAAGAAAGCAGACTCCCTGGAAGCCCACACTCCCCTTCCTTGAGGACCTGTGTCAACACAGGAGGACAATGCCAGTGTGAGACTGGAGGAAGGGGTGGGCTGGGAGCCTGGGAATCCCAGTAGGAAGGCGACCATAAATACCGCTACTGTTTCCTCTGACGCTACCACGGGAACTGGGAAACAAAGGGCAAATGTAACACAGAGGGCCAGGGCACTCAGAGCCTCAGCGGGGCCACAACACCGACGACTCCTGTGGGCCCTCGCACAGCCTGTCCAGTCCTTGACTCCTGCTGGGACTATGCACTTGGGTTCCTCCACAAAGGACGGGTAAACTGAAGGGCCCAGGGTGGCCCAATCCACAGGCAGCCAACTCTCCCGGTTTCCAGGTCAAGGTCACCTACTCAAGGACAAAACTAGTAAGTAAGTAGCCTTTGTTTCCCCACACTGACCTGGGCTCCAAAGAGTTACTGGCCACTTTGCAACCAAATCCCTCTGATCACAAAAGCAGATAGGAAAAACTGCGGCCTGGCTAACAAAACCCACCCCCCACGAGAGGTTAGTGTCTTGCATGAACATAAAAGAATTAACCTATAAATGAGTGGCTACATCCTTACTCATAAACTGAGATCTGCAATAAATGATAAGAACGGGTGTGTATAGGAATAAACAAAAGGCAGAAGGTGAAGACGCTCAAGTAGAGTTGTAGCCCAGTCTAAGAACACTCGCCATATAAAAAAAACTGGAGGTGGCACAAAATAATTTGCTTAAATATCGGGGCTCCCAGGTGTCACAGAGTTTCTTTACAGAAACATTAACTATTGATCACTAAAGATTAAAGAAAGGAAAATCAAGTGCTCGTGAAGTGAAACACGGAGTTCCACTCGTGAAACGTCACCAGCACACAACCTCTCAGGAAGACACAGCCGCGTGCAGGGTGAGCCCGGGCCCTGGAAGCCACAAGGTCCAGAGCAGCTGCTGTTCCTTGGAGAGCGGTCTTCACGGAAAACCGCAAAGGGGTAGAATTCGTAAACAAATCCAGGAGTTTGTTCTTTGAAAAAGAAAATCAACCTACAAACTAGACAAAACTTTTGGTAAGTTTTCTAAAACAAGAGAAATGAGACACATGTGGGATTCGAAACATTTTCATAATATAACATACAACTGTATGCTAATACATTTCTGTTTCAATGAAATGGAAAAATATAAACTACTCAAACTGACTTAAGAAGAAAACCTAAGTATATCAATTACTCTGAAAGATACTATATGTTTTCATTGAGCCTACTTCCAAAGAAACTCCATACCTGGACAAACTGACAAGTGAATGATATCAAATTTGATGCAGACACCTCAAATACTACTTAAATAGTTCCATAAAATAAAGAAAAAGTGAAAAGCTTCCTGATTCATTTTATAAAGTTAACAGAATGCTGATATTGAAATCTGAAGATAAAACAAAAAATAAAACTACAGGCCAATCATTGTTACTTAGAAATTATTTATAGGCCTGGCTGGTGTGGCTCAATGGACTGAGCACCAGCTTATGGACCAAAGGGTCACTTGTTCGATTCCCAGTCAGGGCACATGCCCGGGTTGCGGGCCAGGTCCCCGGTAGGGGGCCACATGAGAGGCAATCACACATTGATGTTTCTGTCCCTCTCTTTCTCCCTCCCTTCCCCTCTGTCTAAAGTAAAGAAATAAAATAATTTTTAAAAAAGAAATTATAATTATTATTTTTAAAACTTGGAAACAAGCGGTATGTTTAAAAATGCCATGGTCACACTGGTTTGTTGTAAGAATCCATATAAACTATATTGGAAATCTATGTAATCATATAAATATATACTCTAAAAATAGGTAAAATTTAACATTTATTGCAGATTTTACAAATTTATGAAAGTGGGACTAGAAAGATTTCCTAACATGATATTTTTTTTTTAAAGATTTTATTTTTATTTATTTTTAGAGAGAGAGGAAGGGAGGGAGAGAGGGAGAGAAACAGCAATGCATGGTTGCCTTCTCACATGGCCCTCATGGGGACCTGGCCTGCAACCCAGGCATGTGCCCCGACTGGGAATCGAACCGGGACCCCCTGGCTCCCAGCCTGCGCTCAATCCACTGAGCTACACCAGCCAGGGCCTAACATGATATTTTTAAAAGCAAAGTTTATTCAACTTTTTACTCATGTTAAAAATGATACAGGAATCCTGCCCTGGCTGGTGTGACTCAGTGGAAAGAGTGCCAGCCTCCACACCCAAAGGTTGCCGGTTCAATTCCCAGGCAGGGCACATGCCTGGGTTGCAGGTTGGGTCCCCAGTTGAGGACATGAGAGACGCAACACAGATCAATGTTTCTCTCCCTCTGTTACTCCCTCCCTTCCCATCTCTCTAAAAATAAATAAATAAGATCTTTTAAAAAAATACAGGAATTTTCATTAAAGTTAGAATTAAAATAAGAATAGCATTATTTGCCAATTATATTGTTCTAGAAGTTCTAGCAAAGCAACAATAGATGAAGTAAAATCACTATCATTCCTTGTGCATGATAATATCTAAATACAAAACCAGGAGAGTCAAACGACAAATCAATGGAACATTAACATAATTTAATAAAGTGGATATAAAATAAATAAACCAAAATATATATCTTTACTATAAATGAGAAATAATCAGCTAGAAATTATAGAAAATATAATTGGAAATATCCCAATAATAAAAGGGGAAAAAAAGACTTAAGAAATCATCTTACTAGAACTTTTAGCAGGAATTATTATGAAGAAGACCATGAACCTTCATTAAGGGAAGTAACAGAAAACCTTGTATAAATAAATAGAAAATACCATATTCCTGAATTGGAAAAACACAATATTATAAGAATGTCAATTATTTTTAAATTGATTTCTAGGTTTGATGTAATTCTAATAACAGCACTAATAAGTTTTCTTTTTGGAATTTCAAATATGTATCTGGAAGAATAAACCAATAAGAACGGATAAGAGAAGTGTGAAAATACAGAATAATGAGTGGTAACTTACTACACCAGATACTGAAACATTTAATAAAGCAAAATAATTAAAGCAGTTTAGGACTTCCGCCAAGATGGCAGCGTAGGTGGACGCACTGCACCACCGCCCACCACCAGAGTTTAAACAACGAACTCAATAGCAAAAAATAAACAACCAGAACGGACAGAAATGAACTGAAGCGAAGTCTGACACCCAGGAAGTGGGAGAGGACGTACATCCAGGCCGGTAAGTGGGGCAGAACCGAGCGGAGGAGCGGAGTGAGAGGCAGTTTGCCCGGAGGGACTCACACCTCGAGCGCCTAAAACAAAACACAACCCTGAGCAACGGGTGAACCCCGCAGGCCAGTGAGGCCAGTGGGAACCAGCAGGGCCGAGACTGGCGTAGGAGGAAGTAAGGAACTAGGGAGCAGAGGGTGATAGGGAGCTGGATGTGAGCACCAGATGCCATTGCTCCCTCCCAGGCCCCGCCCCCAGAGGAAACATCATAAAAAAGCAACCCAGGTTACCGGGCACCGGTGAACACCTAAGACTCCGACAGGTGCGCCGAGATAAAAAGAATGAAAATGGCCAAAATGAAAGATCAGAACAAATTACAACTAACGGATGACAACATAGTCAACCTATCAGATGCCCAGTTTAAAAAACTGGTAATCAGAATGCTCACAAAACTGGAAGAAAGGTAGACGCAAATAATTGAACAAATGAAGAACTCAATAAAGATAATGGAGGAAGATTTACAGGGAACCAATAGGGAAAAAAAGGAAGCTGGGACTCAAACCAATAGTGTAGACCAGAAGGAAGAAACAAGAATTCACAAAAATGAGGAGGGACTCAGGAACCTCAGAGACATTTGTAAACGACCCAACATCCGGATCATAGGGCTGCCAGAAGGACAAGAGGAACACCAAGAAATTGAACGTATTTTTGAACAGATAATAAACGAGAACTTCCCAAATCTGGCAAAGGAAATAGGCTTCCTGGAAATCCAAGAAGCTCAGAGAATCCCAAAGAAGCCAGACCCAAAGAGGAATACACCAAGGCACATCATAATTACATTACCCAAGATTAAGAATAAGGAGAAAATCTTACAAGCAGCAAGAGGAAAGGAGACAGTTACCTACAAAGGAATCCCCATAAGACTGTCAGCGGATTTCTCAAAGGAGACCTTCCAAGCAAGAAGGGGCTGGAGAGAAATATTTCAAATCATGAAAAGCAAGG
>PVJI01024250.1:0-22556 GCA_004026765.1 Micronycteris hirsuta
CAGTGAAGTTGGACAGGAAGCTATTATAACAGTTAAGATAGATGGGAGAGCACTACAGAAAGTGCCTTTCTTATTCTTAATGCAATGCCTACTGTGCTTATATGTCTATCATAATTTCATTAATAACAATGCAGATTCAATTTATTTCCTGAGTTTTGGTCTTGTGCTCATACTTTAATAAACACATTTAGTGTGCTGTTCTGGTACCTTGGGTACAATTTATTGAGAACATTCAGTTCATATGTCATTTTAGTTACTTTAAAATTTCCCATTAATACCACCAATGAACCATACCTAAGGCCACAGACAAAACAACATCACCAAATAGCATTTACTCAATCACTGTCAAAGCCATTCTTATCAGAACTCTTTTTTTTTCCTTTTGCTTCAATAGACAGATGAGACGATCCTAAGCAAACCCTAAATGACAAGTTAATACAGAAAAAATGTAGATCAAATAAGAGAAAATTGCCAAAGTACAAGATTATGTCGAACTACTTCTTTTTATGTTATACCATTTCCCTATTTTAAACATCATTTCTTATAAGTATGTTGAAATAAAATTCTTCTCAAATTCAGCTCAATCTTTCCTCTTTTAAGATTTCTTTCCAAATGTCTTCTATTGCAATGCACTTTTTCCTTAATTCTTGATTAACTTACTCAAACAGTTTTTACTGAGCACCTACTATAAGTCAGTAACTATTTTACTTGCTGGAGATAATAGCAGTGGACAAAATAGACCAGGAATCTGAAATCATGGAACTTAAATTCTAGCCTGAGGAGTTGAGAACAAGCAATTGAAAAAAATAACTTTGTCAACCAGTGGTAAGAGTTATGGAGAAAAAATAAAAGCAGAGTAAGTGGGTCAAACTGATGACAGACATCAGGCCTGTTTGTATAATTATCATCAGCATTTATGTCAGCAACATCATGCATAGATTGTAATAAAAAGCATGACTCACTTTGTGATGTTTGCTGACAGCTTTAAGCCTCACATCTCTTCCTTCCCTCGGCTCCACATTTGGACAAGCTCATCAGAAAGCACAGATATTCTTTCTTTTGGCACCAGTGGGAGTTTCAAATCATGCAAGTCCCTACCAGAATTCAGGAACTCCATCTCTTAGCCACCATATAAACCACAAGCCCATCTCCTTTCCCTGCTCTCTCATGCCAATTTTTGGACCAGCTTCAGAGAACTGTCCTCCTTGCACCAGAAAAACTTACTATCTTTTTCATGTGGTATCATCATCAGTCCTGATATCCAAATCAAGCTTTTGGTGGGACTCCACACTAATTTGGCAGAATGATGGCAACACTTAATATATGAATGAGGTGAAATATGAGCAAAGGTCCGGAAGCATAAAATATCTTGGTATCTGGGTGAACTAAAAGTTCAGTCATACTAAACATTATGAACATACTAAACATACTAAACATAAGTTTCTAAACATATTAAACATAAGTTTAGTAAACATAAGTTTAGTAAACATACTAAAATACTAAACGTTATCAAGTATAAAGTGAAGTCTAAAGAAGAGGAGTATGAAGAAGATGAGACTAGAGGTAGGCATGCAAAGCATGACTAAAACATAGCATATTTCTTGACAAGCATCTTGATAAGAGCACAGAACTTGGAGTCAGAGAAACCCAGAATGGCACCCTAGATTAATGACATTGGGAAAGTCAACTAATTTCACTGACTCAGTTTGTCCCTAACAGATTATCTTGCATTCAAATTTGTATTTATGACAATCTTTTTCTACAACACTGTCAGAGTGGTTTTTAAAATGTATATATTTGACACAAATGCATTGTTTAAACCTTTTCATACTTTTCAGGACAATATTCAGGTACTATCTAGGTCCTACCTGACAATCCAACCTCATCTTTTATGATGTCCTGATACATATCTACTGACTGTGGTCAGAATAAACCATTTGAATAACCTAGAATGGGCCGTGTTCTCTCACACAATCAATGCCAGCGCACAAACCATTGTCTAGAACCCCCTTTCTAGCCTGCATTAAAATCTAAACTGAACTTATCTGCCCTTCAAATCACAGCTACAGTAACCTTTGTTTTTCTTTTAACTCTTCCTAGATCACTCAGCTCTCACACAGGAGCGCCTCCTCCTTCCTGCTAATACATGACTTTGCTTCATATTGTCTTTCATACTGTTTCATGATGGGTCAAAAGAAATAGCAACCTTATTTTCAAAAACTAACTATTTTTTCTCTGTTCCTAGTGCCTGAAATATAATAATTAGTAAATAAAGTTAAGTTTCCTTTGATAAATAAATGAATGTGTGAATAAACAATTCTGAAGTTGTAAAACAGATCTGTTAGTAACAGAATCTGAAAAATGAAAGACAGGCACATAGAAAAAACTTTTCTTTTGAATATGTTCTGGAATGGAGCAGGCCAGGAAACAGCTGAGGTGATATTCTATTTTAGTCAGACAGAGTATTTGGAAATTCAGGCTGTATCTCAAAGAGAAGGTCAGATACAAATATATGGCTTTGTGAATCAAATGTTTATACATATTTGAAAAATAAGGAGTAATTGAGAATAACGGGATATAAGATAGATTGTCTATAAGCCATTGGAAATATAGATGTTAATATAAAACTAATGGGTACCCAGGCTTCATAGGTGAGTTTTACCAAACATTCATAGAAGAATTAATACCTATCTTTCTAAAACTGTTTAAAAAAACCATCAAGAGCAGGAAAAATTCTCAAACTCACTTTACAATTTTAAAAACCAGATAAAGATACAACAAAGAAAGAAAATTAAAGGCCAATATTACTGATGAACATAGATGTCAAAATCTTCAAAAAAAAATTAGCAAACCAGATCCAACAGTACTTTAAAAATATCACAGACCATGATCAAGTGGGACTTATTCAGGAATGCAAGGTAGGTACAATATCCATATTCACAAGTCAATAAATCTTATACACCTCATACAAAATAAAGGATAAAAAGTACATAATTATAACAATAGGTATAGAAAAAGCACTTAATAAAATCCAACACCCATTTATGAAAAAAACTCTCAGCAAAGCAAGAACGGAGAGAACATATTTTAACATAATAAAGGCCATCCATGACAAACCCAGAGCGAACATCATACTCAATGGGCAAAAAATGATTAAGTGTTGCCCTTAAGATTGGGAATAAAACAAGGATGTCTGCTTTTACCTCTGTTATTCAACATAGTAGTGGAGTTCTAGCCACAGCAATCAGTCAAGAAGAAGAATAAAAGGCATCCAATTGGAAAGGAGGAAGTAAAACTGTTTTTATATGCAGATAATATGATACTGTACATAGAGAAACCCAAAGATCCCACTAGTAGATTCCAAGAAACTACTACATCTGATAAATGAATTCAGCAAAGTAGCAGGATACAAAATTAGTATCAGAAATCAGTTGCATTTTTATAAAACAATAATGAACTATCAATAGGAAAACTAAGAAACCAATCATATTCACATTACTGCAAAAATAATAAACTACCTAGGAATGAATTTAACCAAGGATATAAAAGACCTATATTTGAAAAATTATAAGACACTGAAGAAAGAAATTTAAGAAAATACAAATAAGTGAAAGCACATGCTGTGTTCATGGACAGGAAGAATTAACATCATTAAAGTGTCCATACAACCCAAAGCAATCTATAGATTCAGTGCAATTACTATCAAGATACCAATGGCATATTTCACAGAACAAGAACAAACATTAAAAAACATATGGAAAAACAAAAGACCCTGAAGAGCCACAGAAATCTTGAGAAAGAATAACAAAGTTGGAGGAATTATACTACCTGATATCAAATTTTATTACAAGGCTATAGTAATCTAAATGATACGGTACTGGCATAAAAATAAGTTCATAGATCAATGGAACAGAATAGAGAGCCCAGAGATCAACCCATACCTTTATAGTCAATTACCATTTTTCAAAGGAGGGACAACATGCAATGGAATAAATATAATCTATTCAATAACTGGTGTTGGGGAAATTTGACAGATACATGCAAAACAAAAGGAAACTAGACCATCTTCTTAATCCATACACAAGAATAAACTCATGGATCAAAGATTTAGGCCCTGGCTGGTATAGCTCAGTGGATTGAGTGCGGGCTGGGAACCAGAGGGTCCTGGTTCGATTCCCAGTCAGGGCACATACCTGGGTTGCGGGCCAGGTCCCCATGAGGGCCATGTGAGAGGTAACCATACATTGCTGTTTCTCTCCCTCTCTGTCTCCCTCCCTTCCCCTCTCTCTAAAAAATAAATAAAAAATACAATCTTTAAAGATTTAAATGTTAATCTTGAAAACTTAAAAATCCTAGAAGAAAACATAGTAAAATCTAGAACATTTCTTGTAGCAATGTTTTTTTAAGATGTATCTCCTCAGGCAAGAGAAGTAAAAGAAAAAAATAATAAATAAAATAAAAATACGACCTGACTGGTGTAGCTCAGTGGATTGAGCGCGGACTGGGAACCATAGGGTCCCGGTTCGATTCCCCGTCAGGGCACATGCCTGGGTTGCGGGCCAGGTCCCCGTGAGGGCCATGTGAGAGGCAACCATACATTGCTGTTTCTCTCCTTCTCTGTCTCCCTCCCTTCCCCTCCCTCTAAAAATAAATAAATAAATAATTTAAAAAAATAAAATAAAATAAAATAAAAATACGAGACTACATTAAACTAAAATGGTTTTGCACACCAAAGGAAACCATCAACAAAATGAAAAGACAAACCACTGAATATGAAAATATATTCTCCAATTATACCTTTGATAAGTGGTTAATGTCCAAAATTTGTAAAGAACTTATGAAATTTGACACCAAAATACAAACAATCCAACTGAAGAATGGGCAAAGGACCTGAATAGACACTTCTCTAAAGAGGACATACAGACAGCCAATAGACACATGAAAATATGCTCCACATCACTAATTATCAAATAAATGAAAATTAAAACCACGATGAGATACCACCTCACACCTGTCAGAATGGTTATCATTAAAATATCCAAAAGACAAGTGTTGGTTAGGATGTGGAGAAAAGGGAACCTTTGTGCATTTTTGGTGGGCATGCAGATTGGTGCAGCCACTGTGGAAAGCAGAATGAAATTACCTCAAAGATTTCAAAAGGGAACTTCCTTATTACTCAGTGATTCCAATTCTGTAAATTTATCTGAAGAAACCCAGAACACCAATTTGAAAGCATATATGAACCCCTACATGTGACAAGAATTCTTTTCATTCGCATGATAAAAACGTAACCCCCTGGGAATTTCCACGTCAAGCTCAGCTCCGTGGAAATTAACACTCCCGTGCGGGCCTGTGTAAAAGTCATGCTCTTGGAAAAAGGAATTCCTTAAAGGGAAATTGGATTAGCTTACTTCCTAGGACTTGTTAACTTGCTGGGGCCCTTCCCCGGGAACCAAGGGATTATGCTAATGGTTGCCCGGAATATCTTGCATAGCTAATGAATAGCCATTCCCATTTTGCTGTATCCGGAGCTTCCCAATAAAAACCCGGCTAAGCCACGCTCGAGGCTTTTTTCCTGGGATGAGAGGAATCAAGCCACGTGGCCCCGGATTCCTTCCCCCCGCGTGTCTCAGTGTGAGATTATTTCACGCATTCGGTTACGGTCACCCACGGGTTTCGGCTGGGACGAAATCCCCATGACACCTACATTCATTGTTGTATTATTTACAATAATCAAGATTTGGAAGCAGCCCAGATGCCTATCTGTAGATGAGTCTGTAAAAAGGCTATGGTGCATTTAAGCAATAACACATTACTGAGCCATAGAAAAGAAGGAAATCTTAACCTTCGAGACAGCACGGATGGACCTGGAGAGCATTACGCTAAATGAAATAAGCCAGTCAAAGAAAGACAAGTTCCATATAATTTCACTCATATGTGGAATCTAAGAAACAAAATGAACTAAGACGCAAAATCGAGACAGATTCATGAATAGAGAACAGCCTGACAGCTGGCGGAGGGCGGGGAGTGCTGGGTGGGAGGGTTGAAGGATTGAGCAAAAAAGAAAAAAAAGAGGAAAAAAAACTTATGGACATGGACAACATCATGGTGATAGTGGGGGGAATGGTGTAGAGAGAGAAGGGTATAGAGGAGATAAATGGTATTGGAAAGAGACTTGACTTAGGGTGGTAAACACACAATACAGTGTACACATGATGTGTTGTGGAATTGTGTTCCCTGTAACCTGTATAATTTTGTTAACCAGCATGGCCCCACTAAATTAAATAAAAAAGGAAAAGTGTATCCAGTAAATACGCCTGAGAAGACACACTATTATTTTATGTATGATTACTAACTTTTGTTTATTTCTTCACCAAAGTATAAGAGGGCTTCCCAGTGTCTGGACAAGGCTGGCAAACACACAATAAATATTTATGAAAAGAATAAGCTTCCAGAGCAGTGGGAGGAAAAACAGTAAGTAGACCATGTGCTATAAGAGTCACATTATATTATATCCTGAGAAAGTTTATTTTTTAGTCAATTTTGATGCTGAAATTGTATATACAAATCTAACTATTTTAAAATGAAATTTACAATAAATAAACTAGTTACGTTCTTTGTCTTTCTGGCATCACCAAATTAATATAACTGGTGTTTGCCCCCTCCTCCAATGACTAAATACAATGGATATTTTAGCACTTTGGATCTTCTATTTCCTCTGATGCTTATTTTATTAGGTCTTCGTACTTTATTATTCATATGAAGTTACTCTTCTCTAATTTTTTTTGTTTACAGCCTGTATCTTAGTCATTAGTGATTCATATTAAACATTTATTGCATTTAAGCTGTATTTAACCAACAATAAAACATTAACATTCACTTATAAATGGTCTCAGGAAAACTTTTAATGTAATACTTGTGACTATTCTAATAGATGTCTTAATATTTGTTTTAAAAAAATTAGCATTACATAGTCTTTCAAAGAAGGTATATATTTACCCTTTGCATGTATTTTAAGTTTCTATGTACTTTGTTATTGTTATGGACTGAACGTTTGTGTCTCTCCAAATTCATATGTTGAAACCTTTCTCCCCAATGTGATTATTAGGAGATGGGGCCTTTGCGAGGTAATAAGGACTAGGTATGGGCCCTTGTAAAAGTCATGAGAATGCTTGCTTCTTTCTGCTCTTGGCCACGTGAGGAAACAACAAGATGATAACCATCTACAAGCCGGAAAACAGGCTCTCACCAGATACCGGATCTGCTGGAATCTTGATCTTGAACTTCTATCCCTCCAGAACTGCCAGAAATATATATTTGTTATTTAAACCACACAGTCTATGATAGTATTTTGCTTTTAAAAAAAAGGTTTTGTTTATTTATTTTTAGAGAGAGAGAAAGGGAAGGAGAAAGAGAGGGAGAGAAACATCAGCGTGTGCTTGCCTCTTACATACCCCCTACTGGGGACCTGGCCCACAACCCAGGCATGTGCCTTGACTGGGAATTGAACAGGCAACTCTTATTTTCACAGGCCGATGTTCCATCTACTGAGCTACACTATGGTAGTATTTTTTTAACAGCTAGAGCTGATTATGACAGCTACCTAATTTAAATCTAGTCAATACCTGCTCCTCTCAGGTCAGGTGGTTACATTTGAATTCTTTTTTTTTTTTTTTAACACTAAATAAGAATTATTCATTTTATTTATTTATTCTAAATATTTTTTAATTTATTTTTATTTTTAGAGAGAGAGGAAGGGAGGGAGATAGAGATGGAGAGAAACATCAATGTGTGGTTGCCTCTCACATGCCCCTACTGGGGACCTGGCCCACAACCCAGGCATATGGCCTGACTGGGAATTGAACCGGTGATCCTTTGGTTAGCAGACTAGATGAGCCACACCAGCCAGGGCTAATTTATTTTAACTTACAAACGTATTCCAGTAAATAATTAGGAATTTACTCAATCATTCATTATTCTGATAAATTGATTTATTTGATTAGGAATTGACAACTCCTTTTCATAATCTTATATTTTTTAAAATACGATCTTATCATAAGTATTCAGTTTCTTATATACAAATTCAATACTAAATATAAATCTTAATTTTTTTCAGTGTACAAATTTTGTATTTTATATCAGATGAGGAAAAGAATTGAAAGACAAATTTACTTTATTGCACTATCACAAATAGGAATGAAAAAATAATTGATTGATAAAAGTTAATCTTTATTGAGTGTTTATTTGTACTAGGAACAGTATGAGGAACTTAGCATATTCAATCTCTTTAAATCCTATAATAAATTCAGTCAGTACAGGCAACTATTTCTGTTGGTTATTTAAATAATGGTTTTGTTAATTTTAGGTGAACGTAGTGTCTTAGAAGTTGACCTTGAGACAAAAATTTGAGGGCTAAGAAATATTTTGGAGAGTGCATTGCAATATGACACTCAGACCTGGAAAACAGGGCCTCTTTGCCCAGACTGGTCCTCAAGCTCTCTCAAGCTTTACAGCACTTTTCTCAGTGTCTCTGCATCACCCTCTGGTGGCTGGAAGCAGCCTGGGTCAGCAGTGTATCTGAGCAAAGTACCAGAGGCCCAAACCTCTTGGTGGACAAAAATGTCTTCCTTGAACCTCCTGGCACTAGCAGTGCTGTCGTGGCATTGTGTACTAAACTCCCACTGCACAAACCTTATGGGACACAGTCCCTGTTTCTCCTTTTGGGGAAATGTCCAACCTTCTACTCCATCTATGAGGTTGGCCAGCTGTCTAGAGATACTCTGTGACTTTCCCAAATACATGTCCTGGGACTTTGGTTCAGGAGGCCTGTGGGGTGAACAGACTTATCTTTCTAGGTGATAGGGAATTTCTTACCCATTACAATATGAGATTAGATGGCCAGAACAGTATTGACATATGGCCTAGGAAGAAAGTACTTTGACTGATCAGCTTCAGATCACTTGCTCGTACCTGGGACCTGGAGTTTCCATCAGTACTACACAGATCACAAGACAGAACCCAGGAGAAGAATAGTTTTTGAAAGAAAGAGAGAACATCTGTCATCAAGAGCTAGAACACTGCATTGAAAAAAACAAACAAACAAACAAAAAACACAACACAATGTATCAATTGCATTCTGCCACTACTGTGGATGCCTAGAAACTTTCTTCCCATAAACCCCAGTTAAAAAAACATTCTCTCTTAACTTAGTACAACAACCCTGTATACCAGGGGCCCCTAACCCCCGGGCCAAGGACCAGCACCTGTCAGGAACCGGGTTGCCAAGCTGGAGGTGAGCTTGAATGAAATGCGCTTGAATCATCCCCAAACCATCCCCTACCCTGTCTGTGGAAAAATTGTCTTTCACAAAGCCCGTCTCTGGTTCCAAAATGGTTGGGGACCAGTGCTGTATACAACTGAAAACTCACTCATCCCATCTCCAGAAGAAGATAGCACATAGCCAGCCCAGTTCCACATCCAGGACGATTAGAATTCCTTTCATTTGGGTCCAGATGGAGCTCATCACGGTGTAGTAATCTGTGGAGAAACGATACATTTTATAAACTCTCACAATCAAAACACAATGGTACAGGAGCATGGCAGTCAAAGCTGCCATTTGGAGGATGGCACAGAAAGTGAAAATCACGTTTCTTTCTGGGCAAGGACAGCAAGCACTCCTGTCCTGGAAGAGGAGTGAGTTCTGTGACAGCCTTGTGACTCTGGCTGCCCAATCTGTTCTCAGTAGGTATCCTTTAGTCTGCTGTCCACATGTACGGTAACTGTTTGGAAGATTATCCTTCAAAAGCTGCATCACTGTATTCTATTTTTCCAACATATTTGGTGGCCAACAAACTTTCAGTTATGATCAGTCAAGCCTGTGACAGATTTAGATTTAGCCTCTGTCTTGCAATTTAAATTCTCAATTAAAGTTAGGTTGAATCCAAGGATTAGTAGTTTGAATAATTAGAATTCTCTTTCCATCGGAATGTATAATCTATGATGACAGGGATTTTTGTTTTAATCACTGTTGTTGCCCCAAAACCAGTAATATTGCAGTACTTCAATAAATATTGTTGTTCTCCCCCATGTTCTATCATTTATGTCTACAAAACAGTTGTTGAACTAGCTCATTTCTGTCTCCCTTTATCAGCTCACCCCAATTCATCATCACCTAGTACTCATAACACTGTATAAGTCTACTAAACTATACCTCTTCATCAAGCTTGGTTCACTCCGTTCTGTTCGTACATAACATCAAAGCTGTGGATCGGATAATGCTAATTCCCTCTTTAAGCAGTTTCCCATTGCTTTTAAATTTCATTTACATTCATTTTAATTCATTCGCATTCTGATTGCTCTTCTCTTCTCTGTACCTCTGCCCTCCATTCTATTCACCAGCGTTTCTCTTTTGTTCCCTAGATTGCAGCCATTCTGAACTTCTTCTAGTTTCCTGAATATTCCACAATATTACAAATACATGTCTTTCATTTGCTATTCATTCTATCTAAAATATGCTTTTTGACCTACTCCCATTTCTCTTGTATGCCCTTTATCTGGCAAATTTCTGGTTGTTCTATACATCATAAAGATTTTGACAAGCATTCAGTTAGATTCCCTTGGTAATAAACCCTTAAACTCAGTTTAATAACATACATTTCTCTTGTAATTACTCGCTGAGTGTCCGTACAGCAGACATCTGTTGTGTTACCCTGCACAGTGCCGTTTCTAGTATAGAATCCTCTTTTCTTTTTGGGAGTCATCAGCCTCCTGACAGCTGGTGTGGGATGCCCTACACCCTGTTGTGAGGCAAACAGAGAACGTGACTCAGACTTGGCCTTGCAACTTTGCTTTTCCTTCCACTTCTTAGCTTAATGGCAGGCATAGGCCTCAGCCTATGGATAATAGTAGGTCTAATTTGATACCTTCTCTTTATGGTGCTTCCAAAGATGGTTTTATAAATAAGAGATTATTATTATTATTATTATTATTATACCAGAAAGTTTTGGGGACAGATATGAGAAATCAAGCATTTCCTGGGCTCCCCCAAAAGGAACAGTGTGCTGTTAATATAAATTCAAGTCTTTAAAATTTTAAGATAGAAACACTGTTTACTTTTTAATTGACTCTTTTTGTGGTTTCTACTTGATAAAGTTTTGGAGAACAATTAAGATCACATCTCCTTGCAGCATCCTCTTGCATCTAAAGTCCTGGTGCATTCTTTTGTATTAAAAATAATAATCAGTTAATAAATGTTTTTAAATTAAAAAAGAACAAATACACAAAGAGCTCAACATGTTTTCTTTTTAATAGATTTTTTTATAACCAGAGCAAGAAACCTCATTATAAAGATTATTTTTCCACTCAGACCTCATGAGGATATTTGAATTAAGATCCTAAAATACATATCCACCATAAGGAAAGATTAGGATATTTTGAGATATGAGAAATATCCATTAACTGTTTTAATCACCACCTGTATTTTCCAGACTGGAATATATTAATGACAGATTTTGTAAAATAAATTTGAGGATCTAGGTGGTTTTAGAGTCATCATTAATTTCATGGTGTCTCATTTTTTACACTAAGTCTGTTATATCGCTTTATCCATATTCTGTCATACAAGTCAGTTCACTTAATCAGTTTTGTTACTATTTTAAAATCTGGTTCTATTGCAGATATCTGTATTATTTTTTCAAATACTGGGTTACATAACATTGCTTTATTGAATGATCTTAAAAATAATTTATTTCAATTACACTTGACATACATTATATCAGTGTCAGGTGTTTATAGCATAGTGATTAGGCAGTCATCTTTTTGCCACATTAATGATGTTTTATTTATTGAAAAACTGATAATAATAACAATTTTCCAGATATAAAAATTACTGTTCAGGAACTGAATAAATACATTAAGAAAACTGACATATTAACAGTTGCTAATGAAGTATATGAGAATTCTATTTTATGAAAAATGTAGAAATCATATATTATAAATATTATAATATATAGTTTATAATACAGATTATGAACTATATACATTACATATTATATAGAAACTGCAATAACACATATTAAAGCTGGTTATGTGAACACCACACGACAGCATTAAATTCACATACCACAACAGAGCTGAAGAGAAGGGAGGGCAATGATTGTGTGCTGGAGTAACGTCAAGTGCTAGTTCATTAGTTAAGCTTTCTGGTTATCATATTAGTCTAATAAAAATTTTCTTTAAGCCCTGGCTGGTGTAGCTCAGTGGCTTGAGTGTGGGCTGGGAACCAGAGGGTCCCAGTTCGATTCCCCATCAGGGCACATGCCTGGGTTGCAGGCCAGGTCCCCACTGGGGGCCACGTGAGAGGCAACCACACATTGCTGTTTCTCTCCCTCTCTTCTCCTCTCTCTAAAATAAATAAATAAAAATTAAAAAAAATGTCTTTAATAAATATGAATACTGATTTTTAAGGGATAAATTAATTTTGAGAAAGATCTTTAAAGTCAGTTTATTGATTTCATTAAGTAGTAAAATTTGTGACATATTATTTTAAATTTAGAGATTATAATTTTTAAATAAGAAATGAGTAATAAAGCATTAAAATTTATAATTTAGAAAGTTACTCTTTCTTATTAATACCCTTAAATCATATCTGATTTCTGTTTGCTTATGAAAAACCTTTTAATATCTTGTAATCCTTGAAAATAAGATCCCTGCAGTCTAGAATCTGCATTTCTGGCAAATTCAAACCATGTGCATGCAGTCCCCAGTAAACAGAAGATAGTGTATTAGTTTGCTAGGACTGCCAGAACAAAACCTCATACATTTGGTGGCTAAAACAACAGAAATTTATTTTCTCACAGTTCCAGAAGCTAGAAATACAAACTTAAGAAGTCAGCTAATCTTGTCTCTTCTGTAGCCTTCCTCCTTGGCTTGCAGACGGCCACCTTCTCTAGGTTCTCCAATTGTCTTTTCTCTTTTTATGTTCTGATCTCCTCTTCTTATTAAAAAAAAAAAAAAGGACGGCAGTCTGAATGTATTAGGGCACACCCTAATGGCCTTATTTTTACTTAATTACCTTTTTAAAGGACTTATCTTCACCCAGTCACATAGAGGTACTGGGGATTAGAACTTCAACATGTAAATTTGGTGGTGGGGAGCAGGGATACACTTCCATCTATAATGAATGGGCAGGGAGCCCTGCATGCTCAGGTTTGTCTACCATGCTACATTTCTACTTCCTGAATTTTAGTGGAGCACTAACAAAAACTTGAGAAATAAAACAAAAGAACCTTCTATGTATATATTTTAATATGTGCTAAAATAGTTAACACTCACATACAAAGAGAGTTCATTAAATTTTTTTCAAATACGATCCTTATTTTACCTTCAATAGTGTATTAGTAAAAATTAACAATAAAAGGATCACTTGTGCCAGACTCAATGGAGCATCTGCTGGTCCCTAACATTCACAAAATATTATATTGTCTTTAAAAACATTAAGTATTAGTTTGCAGAGCTCTATATTTTGTGAATTCTGTGGTTTTCAGACTTCTATACTTTTTTTCGTTTTGCTCAGTCACTATCATATGAGTTCCATTTTAATTAGCAATACATGCTGCTGTAGCTCATGTTGCTGCTTTCAAAGCTGTTCTTGCACCTACATTATAATGAAAATAATAAAACCGTTCAGCACCTTTTTCTACCCTTTT
The DNA here is from genome assembly GCA_004026765.1 of Micronycteris hirsuta. Classification (NCBI taxonomy): domain Eukaryota; kingdom Metazoa; phylum Chordata; class Mammalia; order Chiroptera; family Phyllostomidae; genus Micronycteris; species Micronycteris hirsuta. The sequence goes on from PVJI01024250.1 coordinate 13,707, forward strand.
CCCTGTCAAAGGATAGGGTTAACATTGATCAACTTTTTCAGAGAGAGTCCTAAGCTTTTGGTGAGAAATACTACCTTTTAAGTGAACTAATTAGCAAGCTATTCTCAACAATTAAAAAAGATAAAAAGAAAACTCTTTGTTGTTCTTAGTATCTCTTTATTCACAGCATTTCAATTGCTACAATGGGGTGAGTCAAAAAATAAGATCTACTAGCTGGCAAAAAATTGCTCCCTCTTCTCCTCTTTTGTAATAGTAAAACATATGATATTTATATTACTGTGTGCTATAATACATTTTTAATATTTTTGTTACCTCTTCAGTAATCATGACCCCCAGGGCTTCTGTGATAATTAAATCAGGACTGAAACCAAGTTAATTCAAAGAAATTTAGAAGAATAATTTAATGGCTTTAACAACACGGTTGCCAGCATGGTAGTACCAAATTAGATGATATTGAACCCAGGGTGCTTTTTGACAGAAACGTGTGCATTGTCTGCTGGGAGGTCTAGTTGAGTAATTATTTCCAACATCTCCAGTTTGCGTAAGGAGGGGTACCCTTTGCCCTCTTGTCCACTCCTCTCACCGCTCCATTTTGTGATAGAGTGAATTAATTCATTCAAAAATGCCAGCCATTGGTTCACATTTCTCAAGTAAATGGAGAAAAGTCCAACATTATATGAGATAAGTCTCTATGTCCTCTCTGACTTATCCTGAGTAGGTGTGAATGAGTGACCTGGGTGTCTTCCCTGGAAAGATAACATTTCCTCTGATGAGTTCTTCAAGTTCTACACCTGTAGACCAGCACATGGAGCTCTCCCACTGTAGTATTGTAACAGGGTGCATCCAAGAGGGGGGCCCCCAAAGAGGGATTAGTAATGAGGTCCAGAAAAGCTTGGAGATAATTGGCTCCACACCACAGGGCCACACCTGCCCTGAATGCTGGCAGCTGTGGCCAATTGTGGGAGGAGCCAGAAGCGAGGCTGCAGAGAAAGATTGGCTCTGGGATTTAAACCCAGGCGGGGCAGCCATTTAGTGTCTCTGTTTGGGACCATGCAGTTTTGGCGAGTGGGGACCACGCGGCTTGGATGAGTGTCAGGACCTCTGACCTCTGTGGCTTTGGAAGTGCACCTTTTTGCCACGTGGATGGTGCCGGTAGCCTGCTTGAGATACGGTACCCCAGACGGGGCAGAGGGAGAGGGAAGGACTGTGTGCATATATGCATACTCAAAAGAACTTTAGTTTGTACAACTTCCAAATAAACAATAATTGCTTTCCTTTTTACATCTTTCCTCTGGCGGAGGGCAAAGCAAACCTGGTAAGGGGGAGGAACCCCTGGGGAAATAAAGAGGGGGTCTTTCATATCGTTCAGCCACCCCCGCCCGTCTGTTCTGTAACAGTATGGCCTACAACAGTGTTGTCAGGAATGAAGCTGACATCGATTTCTTCTTCATTTATACCTTTGTCTTCTTTACTCAGTTCAGAACTTAAGAGGGATGTTATGTATTGAATCTATCAAACCTCAACTCTTTAAAACGTTCTTCCCCTTGGAAACATTTTTATTGATGTTTTTGCCACCTACACCACCACAGCTTACACCATATACATGAAGAGCGCCTGGTGTGGTGAGCCTTGGAAAGGATTAACTGCAGAAAGAGGTGAAGCAGCGGTAATTAATCACAAAAAAAATGGATGCATCTGATTCAGAATAGTATTCCTAAAAGGGTCCAACAAGTCATCTTAATATATTGTTTGTTCTTGGTTTCTGCTGATCCACAGACTGCTAAAATTTGGAGAAGGTAGTAATGGAGATGTCTCAAAATCTGGACCAAAAAAAAAAAAAACCAGCATGGTTTAAGCTGATATTTTCCACATTGAATGATTAAAAAAACCTAATGCATAAACAGTACATGACTAATAAAAGACAAGAAGTAAAAGAAAACATCCTATGAGAAAAGACTATGAAATTACCACATCCATCTATCCTTAGATAAGGAAGGTCATGACATTGGTGAACCTGAAATACTATTTAACATGGAGACTCTGGTGACCAAGGCAGGGTAGGTGTTAATCTGTTCGACTGGATGAATATAATGACTTTAAACTTAAGACTACCTTAATAGCATCAATTTCCTATACTTAATCATAAATTTTATTCCATCTTGAAACGTCTGCATTGAGTGTGGGTCTGGTGCATAGAATATGTTCAAAAACATTGAAACAAATAAAGGAGAAGAAAGAAAAGGAAGGGAAGAGAGAAGCAAGGATGAAAGTAAGGGGGATAGGTTTTCAATAGATCCTTTTCCTTTATATCTGGGTTACATAACACAAATATTATTGGAAAAGTTATATAAACATAAATGAGAGTTTGAAATCTCTTCAAGTTCATACAATTATCCTTTCTCTCCCCTTAAATTAAGCCTCCCCACATATGTCAATAATAATTTATGGATTGTATATGTGAGATCTAGTACTGATTAAGCTAAAGACCGTGTGAAAATATTTTCATATAAATTTGTTATCTATGTTTCCTTGTTCATAGTTTAACATGCCATAACATCTTAAAGTGGGTATATCTTTTTAAACATTTAAGAAAACTGAGTGAGTTTTCATTTTGGCTGTCAATATAATATATATATATATATATATATATTTCAGCAACATATTAGTAGATGCATTCTCTGTGAATTATCCCTAGAGATTAAAAATAAAAATAGGGTGGCATAGAAAAGCTGCCAAAGCACATTCTATGACTGTCTCTGGCTCCAACTCTATCTTTTCTCTATCCAAATGAAGCATCTTTCTGCCAAAAAAATACAGGTGTGGAAGCAGATCTTTCATTCTGTGAACTCTTGGTTTTACATCTGAAGGATGTATCTTATTTTAGAATATGCATTGATGGTTTATAAAAAAATAGAAGTGGGTTGTTCTTATGAAAATAAGTAAGAAGAGAAGCAGATGTCACCCTTTTGCATTATAGAAAATGTCAGTAGGATATATCTGGGATATAGCTACTCAGTTTTGCTCAAATATTTGTGATGCAATACTGAGTGCAGTGATCCATATACACATGTTGAGTGATGAAAATAGATCTTAAATACAATCTGTACAACCTGCACAATTTTATACTAGTTCATGTTGATGTTTGGAAAAATCAATGTTTATAAGTGACTTGTCTTTTATGTTTTGCCAAGTATAATTAATGTGATGTTATGGCATTTTTGATGAATAGCCTAAAACATTTTATTCCAGTGAAAAGAAGGAATAATTAAATAGATTGTGGCAAATCAAATGAGAAAATATTCACATCAGAATCTCAAGATCATTTTGGACACAGTTGGAAATGTGTTCTTGTTGTTGAAAAAATATAGCAATTAAACTCTTCAATAGCAAATATGCAGATTCATTAAATTTTATGTTTGTTTCAGTAGTGCTTTCCAATAACTTGCTTTGTAAACAATATGTCTGCCCATGCATTATAGTCAATATTAGAGTCTGAATGACTTCCATGGGCTAACTATTACAGGAAGCAACACGTGAGCTCCCAAATGGGCCATCATATAAAATTGTCTCTTTTCTTAATATTTAGTTTAAAAAATGTTTTTCTTGTTGAAAATAAAGAGAAAATTGATTTCTATTTATCTGCTGTTTGCTTAAGTAACGGTATATTCCCTGTCTTGACATATAAGTCCCACCACTTTTGGTTCCCAAGTTATATTTTCATTTTTAACCTCTACTCATCCGCCCTTGAGCATACAGAGTTTATTTCATCTTTTTGGTCTTCACATTTTTAATACTGTGAACATTAGGTCAGGTATATACCTGCTGGTATGAAGAAATGAAATCAGTGCATGTAAATATTACAACAGAGAAGCTGTAACAACAGATAAGGAGAAAAGGCTCTTGACTGAAGTGATCAGAAAGGAAACTCAGTGGGAGTATTACCTGAATTGAGCTTGAAGGAACATGTTGCTGTGACCATTAGTAATGTTGGGAAAATAACACAGAAAAGAGGATGAGTAAAGGTGGAAAAGTAAAAATCATATTATGTACTGAAATAAAGTTTTAGATTTTTGGGGGGGCGGTAGAGTGGCAAATTATATTAAAAAAGGCAAGCTCAAGATAGTGGAAAAAGTGTCAGATGGCAAGATAAATAGGTTGCCCCAGCAAAAAATAGAGAGAACTAAAATATATAATTGTCTTTTCTTTTCAATGGAGATAGTTTGACAAACTAAAGATGTGCCCATAAAAATTGTCAAAAGTATTTGAGAAGATAACAAAATTTATACATATATTTCTAGCAGTTGTCCATTTAAATATGCTTATTAGAGTGTACATCTAATAGTAGCCAGCTGCCCAGCTACCTTCTTACTGTTTCTTGTTCGAGTAGAACATGACACACACAGAAGTGCATTGCAGGAAAACGCAATGAAAGTCTTCTGTTCTTAAAAGAAAGTATCATAAATTCTATAGGCATTTAAGAGTTGCACCCTCATAAGAAGAACTATAAAATACAGAACAGGTGTGAGAGAGAGCTGGCGTTCTTGTCAAAGTACGGCTGTAATATAGCTGGTTTTCTTAATCATTCTCAGTTATTTGTGAAATATTTATTCAAGCTCAATAACTTAGGCTGTTTGTGGTGACACATTTAAATATTTAAAGATACCTTTACATATTAGAAACATTTTTTTTGCTACTACAGTGAAAATTAGCATCAAAGTAGGCTCACCAAAAATGTACTACTGAAGCTTAAGAATGATATATATAAGTAATGTTTTCAGTTTAACCAAAATAAAGACAGAAGAGCAAATTTTCATTGTTTCTGACTCTTTTATGTCAAAGATATGGGCTTATACAATTCATTGTATTCCTTTTAAATTATTTCATTTAAAATAATTTAGAATTATTTGAATAATTTTCAAACTAACAAGCACTTACAGTTTATAAATGAATATAACCTGCTATACATGTATGTGAATATTTTATTGAAATATTATTTTGAAATATATTTTAGGGTAACTCACTGTTATCATTATTTATTCTTGGATATTAGCTATATTTTTCTTTTCTATACCAAGGACCTTATCTGATTGGATTTGAGGCCTTCTACCCCACAGAAATGTCTCCCTGGCTTGCTATTGTGGTGCTGAATGGAGAGTTTATAAGGGGTTGGGGGGCGGTCCCCTAAACAGGTTTGGTCCTTAGATGAGTCAGAGTCCTCAGTGGGAGGAGACGACAAACAATTTAGGGTAATTCAAGAAGGATTTATTACCAGGGGCTAATCATAAAGATGGGTAAGTGTACTGGAAGATTTCAAGGGAGAGAAAGCACAGAAGACTGAGTAGAGAGACTTTCAGACTCTCGGTTCTCCTCACTGTTTTCACTTTCAGCGTGGGCGGTTCCTTGTACCTCCGTATTTCACGCTAAATGAAAGGACCCTCTACTTTGCACAGTCCGCATTGATTCTGCCCGCAGTAAATGCTTGTTTGAATGGAACTAGATTAATAAAACACATAAATCAAGAAGTCTTGATTAGAACCTAACTCACTTGAGGTGTAATTTAACATATGCAAGGTTATTTATTTATTTATTTTTTTAGTAGTTTGAAAGATATCGAAATGTTACTACTTTATCCTGGTAAAACACAAAGTAAAATGTGGTCTTAGAGAATGTCTAAAATGTATTTTCACATTTAGTAGTTGAAATAACCACTGTAATATATAATCACTCATGAATATTGTCAGAATATAAATCATAAATATATAACTTTTTGAGGCAATAAAATCTCAGATATAACACCCCAGGAGTAGCATTCCTGTCTAGAAAGACTGTTGCTTACAAGTGTATCTCATCAAGTTCAGATGCTACAACCTTGAAAAGCCTTTGGCTATTTGTCTAGTATCGAAAATAAAAAAAGAAAATTTATCCATAATTAAATTGTCTATTACTCACCTTGGTAAAATATTCCTTCTTGTTTTCAAATAGAGTGCCTTCCAAATTTACTTCAACTCCTGTCTGACATTTGCTATTCATTCCGTTGTTGTCCATTTAGTAGGGTGACTCACTGCTCTAGCCTTTCGGTGTCCAAATCATCCAATATCTTTCCAGCTACTTAATCTACTTTTATGATTCATCAGCTTCCAGTGAAATCACTTTGCCTCTTTCTTTGCTGAGAAGTACATCATTATTTGAAATGCTGTTGGTACAATTCTGAATGTTTATTAGTAATTTCAGTTCATTGATATTGGGTAAATCTATACCTAAATTACATATTTATATTTGTTTTCTTATATAAAATATAATTATTTTAATATTAAATATATTTTTGATATCTGATCATTTGGTGTATATTCGTGCCAAATAAAAATACTATGCAATGGGAATTTGACATGAAATTTGATAAATTCTTTTGATTTGAGGACATTTAGCATAATATTATTTAGTTATCTCTTATAAATGCCTGTGTAAATTGTCTGGATTAGTTCATACATTCTAATCATTGGAAGCAACCTGAAATGTGATGTCGGTCATCTCTGGTGAGAAAAGCTTCTAAGTATTATAGCCAGACATCTGCACTTTATCAACACAGCAGTCACAGGGTCCCTGGTGGGTTTGATACTTTATTTCAATTATGTTTAAGGAGAGTTTTCAGCCATGGAGTCAAGGGTCAGACAAAGCGAACTGGAGTGTGCAGAAAGCACAACATAGAAACGGAAGGGCAGGTCTTTTCCACAGTGCTCTCCCATTCCCCGTCCAGTTAAGAGTCCCTTTTTATGAAACTCGTTTTTATCTCTTCTTTTCTTCACATTCATGTTGCTGAGTGTTCTCGTGATTTTAGTTGCTCTCATTTTTTAAAATTATTTTCTTAGGTAATGATCCCGTATCAGCCATTTATTTTTCTTGTATTAAAGACATTATCCCAATTAAAGGAATTACAGGAAAGGAAAAGATTGGTGGAGACACAGTAAGATCTTCCTATAGTCTTTGAAATTACAATGTGTGGACAAGTGCTTGCTGTACTAATGAGGCAAAAGTGGCCTTGCACTTGATGTGTGAAAAGCTCTAAGGACAAGATCAGCATATGTACAGCAATTATCTCTGTTTCCCCAGATGTGTGGGTAGAGTGCTGGAGGCATTTGAAAAAGGCCATTTCAATGCCGGATATTGAGAAATGTCTTCTGACCACAGTGAGTGCAATGAAAATGTAACACTTTAAAAAGAGTGTTGACACATTTATTACCTATATTAGAAATGATTGATCATTTGGGATGTTGAATAAGGGTACTTGGGAAGGAGAGCAAGTGTGAAATATTAAAGTGCTTGGAAGCTACAGCAGGTAAAGACAATAAGCAGTGTTTATTTCACTGCAGCAGGTGGTTAACAGAGGGTGCTCAGACAAGAATTGGGAGCCAAATAAATCAAAATGTGTGAAATGAGTAGCAGATTGACATGAGGATCAGAGGGCTCCAGAACCAAGAAAAGTGAGCCAAAGACAATCAAGGTGAGGGAATGATGTAGAGAAGAATAAAAAATGAGACCGCTCGTACTCACAAGACTAAAAGAAAATCTGCTTTATCATCTCATTCCGTAATCACAGGAATGTTACACTCCTCCTCATCTTTCCCAGTACTTTAATTGCTTTAAAAGAAAGAATGCTCAAGAAAATTATGGTCCATATAATATCGTTCCAAGAGTAGCATGTTGCAGAACTGATAAGGTTAATAATGTGGCAAGGTCTCAAGGTCATTTGTGGTTATTTCGTGGATGGGTAAAAGCCATAATTTTTGGGCTCCTCTTGAAGAAGGCTATCTAGGTTATATTCTTCTGCCATTAAAATATCATTTGTTGAATTACTGTTATGGCTGTATCTTTATAATTCTAATAGAACATTACTAAGGGGGGTGATATGACTTTCTAGACCCCTGAATAAGGAAATTGGGTATATTTCATATTCTGTTAATAAAGAGCAGAGTGTGCTATACTTAGACCAACACTTTATACACATTTAATCTTCAACAAGTATTTAATTAATTAATTGAACTTGTATTTGAATTGTTTTGGAGACAGATTGATCATGCACACTTGCACACATATAAATTCCCAAGAGAGAAATTTTAATGAATCTAGACTTTCATCACTGAATGTAACACATGGGCTTTGTTCTTAGATAAAAAACAATCTAGAATATATATAGTCAACTGTTTCTCTAAGTCTTCCTTGCAATTCTTACTTTCTGTATAATGGGTGGAGAAATTGAAGCCAAGAAAGTTAACTACGTCTTTACATGTCTTATAGTAAGAGGCTTGATCTCTACCTTCCAAGCTAATATCATTTTCCACTTTTAATCTTACTACTTTAGTACATAAGCAGAAAAAATAGTTTTGGGTTATTATTTATTACCGTAATGTTTGAAATGGTATGGAAATTGATGAAACTATAGTCTTTTATTCTTTTAAAAACATGATAATATATATTTTAATTATTTTAACTTGAAGCTCATTATTTAGTATGAATTAGTAGTATCAATTATTTATTTAATAGGCACATTCAAGGTTAGCAACATAGGTAATATTTTTCATATATTTGAATGTTTGATGATCGTTATAGATTAAGTTTGTGGCATTGTAACTCACAGAGTCTTAGACATAAAGTTATAAAATATTCTTAGTTACTTTTGTGGGAGGTGGGAGTGGGGAGAGCGAGATGGGAGAAAGGAACAGTGAGAGGTAAGTGTTTCACAAGGAATGTCATAATTCTATGCAAAGGCTAACTTGTTTTCCAGAGAATTTCCTCTTAAGAAATGACTGCTTCTGCCCAGGGGGTTATGGACACTTTTCCATAGCCACAGCTCAC
>PVJI01024251.1:0-22246 GCA_004026765.1 Micronycteris hirsuta
GAGGCTGGGGAGGGGGGTGGGGCTGCAGGGGGAGGGAGGAGGGGAAGGGAGAGGATGCAAATAACTGTAATTGAACAACAATAAAGTAATTATTAAAAAAAAAAAAAACAGAGCAGAGTGGGCAGCTGTGTAAACGACCATATCCTTTGGTGAGGTTTTTCCACTAGAACATCTGTATTCGTGGCATTACAAGTTTTTCTTTGTTCCTATTTCAGCCTTGCTCTCAGGGTTGGTTATTTTTGTATTCAATGGGTTAGTAATTGTAGTTACAAGATAGAGATATTTTATACATGTACATCAGCAACCTGTTAACTTGTATTTAACATTTTTGTGTATTTGAACAGTCGTTCACATGAACTTGCTGAGCAAAGCGTTCTGCACATTAATTAATGATTTTTAGGGAGAATTTAAAAAATGTTTAAGAAAACAACTTCGTAAGTTGACGCTAGTATTGTGGAAGCATCAGGTGCATTTTTGGTGCTGACAACTAATAGTAGATGTCTTATTTGTCTTTAGATCAGATTTCCAAGAATCTCGGAACAAAGTATCAGTAGAAATTTTGTGCTAATATAAACTCTGTGCCCCGTGGAGAGTTTTGCTCTGTGATGTGCCCTCCCAGCTTGTCCAGGGTCATAACCTGGGGACACTATGTCCATTCCCTGGGCTCAGTGAGTGATTACTGAGTGCCTACCATTTAGCGAACTACTTTGATGGGCATTATGGTACATACGAAGATGGATGAAAGAGTTTTAATAGAGGAAATAAAAGAGAACAGATAGTGTGGACTGGCTTCATATTATGGAGAGTTTTGAGTCTCTTGTGGAGGAATTTTAGGATTAACTAGTAATTAATATAAAATACGAAAACTAATTTTTAAAAAAATGCTGCAATCCTGTTAGTTTCAATGGGATTATTTTATGTTACACTTTTTAATTGAGTAGATACTCATATGCTGTGATATTTTTTAGTGATTTGGTATATGCTGCTGTTTGTTTCTTTTTTTTTAAAATAATTACTTTATTGTTGTTCAATTACAGTTATTTGCATCCTCTCCCTTTCCCTCCTCCCTCCCCCTCCAACCTCATCCCCCTCCCCAGCCTCCCTCCTCCCCCTTGGTTCTGTCCACGTGCCCTCCATAGTGATTCCTGAAAACCCTTCTCCCTTTTTGCTGCTGTTTCTGAGAAGCACTGAAAGTACCCTAAACTATTGAGCACCTATTCTTTTTTGGGGGGAAAACACGAAGAAAGAGATGATATAATTCTTCTCTGTTAGCTTTTCTGTTGGTTCATAATCCTATTTTTGTGTTTTTAAAAATACCAACCTCCCTTCTCAAATCCTTTTTTTTTTTTTGAGGGATGTAAGGAATAAATAAAATATTGGCTATCAGAAACACATATACATAATGCATACATGCATTTTTATGCACACATATGCACATTTACACACACCACATATATTAACGCATTTCAGCCTTTTTGTATTGAAGGCTTTGCAACCAGAGTTTGTTTTACAAGACGCTGTAACAAATTGAAAAGTTAAGTAGAAGTTAAGAGACTAGGTTTCAGCTTTAGAAGCAACAATGGATTTAGAATTCTCAGACGCAAAAGAACTCTGGCTTGGAAATCAGATTTGTATCCTAGCTCTGCTCTGTTAGCTTGGTGATATCATTCATGTGTCTTATTGTCCTTAATGCTTAATTTTATGGAAAATCGTAACCCATCTCATGGGATAGGATTAAGTGTAAGTGCTTTAGGACTCAGAGCACTCTACCTATTTGTCATGAAGCTTATGTTGTCATTTCATTTTCCCAACGTCCATTTCCTTATTTGTAAAGCAAATAATATGTGTTTGTAGAGCTGTTTTATCACCCAATTAAATAATTGATATGAATATGCTTTGAAAAAACTATAAAGGTTTATTTCCCTCATATGATATTAGGTTGTTGCTGCTAATTTTGGATAAAGTTGACATCAACTTGCTTTAAGGAATTTTGAAGAGTTTTCTGCTGCTTTATGCAGAAAATTAGTCTAAAACACTCCCCATTCTGAAATAAATAGAATTTGGAAGAATTAACTATAAAGCAAGTTTCTATAAATGAAAAATATTTTTCCATTTACTTTTAGAATAAAATTGAGAATTCATTTCTGGGGAAAACAAGTGGCTTACATGGTTGAAAAAAAAACAATGCAAAAAAAGTGGCAAACGTTTGTAATTTAAACAAGTATTTACAGGAGTGTGTTGGCCTCACATGTAGAAAAGGCATTGAATTTAGATTCAGAACACGTAGAGTCTAGGGCTTCTTCGGACTAGCCATTGTTAGCCAATGGCTAACATGCCATTGATCCAAGTTAAGTCACCTATCTTTTCATAGCCTCATTTTTTTTTAAAAAATTATTTATTTATTTTTAGAGAGATTTACTTTAGAGAGGATTGGAGGCAAGAGAAACATTGATGTAAGAGAGAAACATCGATCAGTTGCCCCTTGTATGTGGCTGATTTGGGGACCAAACCCACAATCCAAGCATGTGCCTTGACCAGGAATCCAACTGGTGACCTTTTGCTTGGTAGGACGGTGCCCAGTCAGGGGAACCTCTTTTTTTTTTTTTTTTTTTGTCAATTATAAAATGAGGAGTTGAAGAGATGATCTCTGAGCTCCCATGTTAAGTTATGATTACATTTTTTGAGAATATTAGAAACAGTGGCTTAAGCAAAATAGATGATGATTCACACAAAAAATCTGGAATTAGGCAGCACAGGACTGTTTCTGCTCCATCATGTCCTCATGGTCCAAAGGAGAGGTCCAGTAGATTCTATGGGCCTTTCCACATTCTAAGCAGCAGGACGATAGAAGGAAGAAAGACATGGATGGATGTACTATTTTGCTTACATCACATTGGCCAGAACTTACCACATGACCACGTCTAGTTGCAAGGGAGCCTGGGAAATGTAGTCTGTGTTCCAGGTGGCCCCAGCCAAATTATTACTCTAAAATAAGGGTGTCGGGCCAAATTTAGCCTGCTGCTTATTATTGTAAATCAAATTTTATTGAAACACAGTCATGCCCATTTGTCTACACAACTTCACGGCTGCCTTAGTACTACAACAGTGGTTGTAACACGCACCATCTGTCTCACAAAGTGGAGAAACTTACAATCTGGCCCTTTATTTAAAAACAAAACATAAAAAAACCCGAAAACTTGTCCACTCCTGCTCTAAAAGGCAGAAGGGTAGTTTTCAGGGGATAAGTAATAATCTCTGCCACAGCACCCTTCCGGATTCTGATTTTAAGATAACAAACAAACAAATAAAAAATCTGAACAATTTCTTATGATATAGGAATAATTTTGGAAATGTTAATAAACACGAAAGCACATGCCAGTAAATACTAAACCACCAAGTTCTTTCTTGCTCGAACAGGCTGAACTTGAGTTGCACCTGTCAGCCTGCCTTGTTATTCTGTCCACTTCCCCGTCTCGCAGTGGTTGCTTTTGCTTCCAGCCCAGTTGTCAAGGACATCAGCTACTCCTCTCCACCTCTCAGTAAGAAACTACATTTTTTGCGTCTTCATTTTGGTGACAATAAAAATGTGAAAAGGTGCGGAGATAACTTTGATGCTGGGGAAGTCCCCGGAGTGTAATATCCGGGGGTGACCGTGACCTGGTGACCCTCGCACTGTGAGAGGGGCCCGGGACCGTTAGTTGGGAGTTACAGTACATTGACTTCTGCTACTCTGTGTTTGTTTCCTTTGCTGGTTCATGCATGTTATTTGGGGTGAAATTTAAAATATGTAGTGCTTTTTTCTTATTCTGTTAGCAAGATGTGTGATTTTATTGTTCAAAACCAAGAAGAGATAAGATCTGAACGATATCAGAAGGAGACTACGGGTGGTTGGCTGAGAGGGTCAGAGACAGATCCGTTGGTGGAGCGTGTTATTATTACATCAGCAAGGCACACAGGAACCACGTCACATGTTTCTCTTCTAATGCTTTCTACCCAGTGGCTACTTTTTATAAGGTCGATTAATTAACGGATTTCTGAAGCCTAAGTTCTCATCGACAGTAAGTTTGGTATCCTCCAAAGCTGCTCAGACCACTGGTTATTAGAGTACATTTTTGTTCATAAACTTATTTTGTGCATTTTATTGTCTAGTGGAATTATGCATGTCTTTTGAAACAAAACAATGTGTTCAGGTAAAAAGTGCAGTATGTAGCATACTGGTTTAGGGTTCCCTCCCTGCTGTCACTGTCTTCGTTTTTCCGGCTTATGCTATCTTGTTCAGAGAGCAAGGAAGGTTAATCAACTTTTAAATTTCTTCTAGGTGTCAAATGTTGTGACCTTGAATAGTCTTGGCTCTCAGTAAACTCACTTTAATGGGTAGATGCAAACAGCATGTAATTGGGGGGCATTTATTCCCTGTGCATGCTTTACTACCTTTTCTCCAAGTTTTTGTTCAAATGACCACTGTCGTTGAGACCTAACCCAGTACTCCTCATTTAAAAATGTCGTTCCTCTCCCACAACTCCTGATTGTCCTGGCTGGGTTGAAGATTTTTTTCCATTCATGCTTTTCACTTTCTAACAATAGCATGATTTGCTTAGTTATTGGTTTATTTATTGTCTGTTTTCCCCACAATAGATTGCACACTCAGTTGGGGAGCAATTTCTGTCAGGCAGTTCTAACCACATCTTTCCAGAGTCTAGTAAAGGACCCAACACATAGTTAATGCTCAATAAATGTTTTCTGCTACATTAAATATATGTTTTAAAAATTATATATTTTATAAGTTTTCTGAAAGTTATACTTAACACATTTGTAAAAAGTACCAAATGAACTTTACCTCAGCTATTATTAATTAAAAACAGAATGTAACAAAGGGCATCTACAGAAAACCCACATCTGACATCACACTTATTGGTATGCTTTCCCCTGAAATCAGGAATAATGGAAATTGCCACTTCTGTTCACCACTGCAATGGAGATTCCAGCCTAGGCAGTTAGGCAAGAGGATGATATAAAAGGCATTCACATTGGAGAGAAAGATGTAAAACTATCTCTTTCCACAGACTATGTGGTATTATATAGAAAAGATCCTAAAGAATCCATTAAAAAATTATTAGAACTAGCCCGGCTTGTGTAGCTCAGTGGATTGAGTGCGGGCTGGGAACCAGAGGGTCCCAGTTCGATTCCCAGTCGGGGCACATGCCTGGGTTGTGGGCCAGGTCCCCTTGAGGGCCATGTGAGAGGCAAAGATACATTGCTCTTTCTCCCTCCCTTCTCCTCTCTCTGAAAATAAATAAAATAAAATCTTTAAAAAAATTATTAGAACTAGTGTGTTCAGTGAGGCAGTGAGAGATAAGATTAGTATCCAAAAATCAACTGTATTATATTTCTATACACTAGCAATGAACAATTTAAACATGAAATTAAGGAAACAATTTCATTTATACCAGCATTAAAGGATGAAATACTTAGGAACAAATTTAATGAAAGACACACAAAACTTATATCCTGAAAAACCACAAAATATTGTTTAAAATTAAAGGAAACCTAAAAAAATAGAAAGCTATCTCATCCTCATGAATTGGAACACTTAGTGTTGTTAAGATAGCTGTCTACTCCCCAGATAAAGTAAACACAATCCCCGTCAAAATTTCAACTGGCTTCTTTGCAGAAATTGACCACATGATTCTAAAATTCATTGGGAAATGCAAGAGACCCAGAAGAGCCAAAATGATCTTGACAAAGAACAAAGTTGGAAGACCCAGACTTGTTGATGTCAAACTTAATAAAAAGCAACAGTAATCAAGACAGTGTGGTACTTAAAAGAGACATAAACATAAATGGAGTAGAATTGAGAGTTCAAAAATAAACCCATACGTCTACAGTCAGCTGATTTTTGACAAGGATGCCAAGAGTGTTCAATGAGGAAAGAATAATTGTTTCAAAAAAATGGTGCTGGGACAACTGGATAGCTCCAAGCAAAAGAATGAAGTTTGAACTCACATCATATATAAAAGCTAACTCAAAATGGCTCAAAGACCTTAATGTAAGAGCTAAAATTATAATACTCTTAGAACTAAATATAGGCATAAATCTTTGTGACCTTGGAGTAGACAATGCAAACAATGAAAAAATAAATTGGATATCATCAAAATTAAAAACTTTAGTATATCAAAGGTTACCATCAGAAAAGTTAAAAGCACCCCTCAGAATGGGAGAAAATATTTGCAAAACATATATCTGATAAGGGACTTCCATCTTGAACACATAAAAAGAATGCTTACAACTCAATAATAAAAGGATAAATATGCCAATAAAAAATGGACAAAGGATCCGAATAGCTATGTCTCTGAAGAAGATATACAATGGTCACATGGAAGATGCTCAATCTCATTAGTTACCAAGGAACTGCAAATCAAACCCACAATGAGATACCACTTCACACCCTCGTGGATGACTATGATTAGACATTATCTGTGACAATTACAAGGACTGGTAAAGATCTGGAGAAGTTGGAACCCTCTCTGCTGGTAGGAATATCAAATGGTGCAGCTGCTTTGGAAAACAGCTTAGCACTTCTTTAAACATAAGAGTTGCCATATGATCTAGAAATTCCATTTCTAGGCATATATCTAAGAGAAATAAAAATGTACATCTACAAAAATCTTGTATACATGCATGTTCATAGCAACATTATTTGTAATAGCCCCAAATAGAATCAATCCAAATATCCATAAACTGATGCATGGATAAATTAAATGTAGTATATCAGTATATGTAATTATTATTTGGCCATAAATAGAAATGAAATATCAGTACATGGTTCAGCATGGATGAACCTTGAAAACATTATTCTAAGTGACAGAAGCCAGACAGAGGTATGTATGTCTACATTTATATGAAATGTCTAGAATAGGCAAATCTCTAGAGACTGAAAACAGATTGGTGGTTGTCTAGGGCTGGGGGAGGGGTTGGGAGGAAATGGGTGTGATACCTAATGGGTACAGGATTTTTAGGGGGTGATGACAATGTTCTAAAATGATCGTGGTGATGGTTGCATGTCTCTGATATGCTAAAAACATTGAACTGTACCCTTATGTAAGTAGGCAACTTGTATATGTGAATTATAGCTCAATGAAGCTGTCAATAAAAAAAAAAAGGGAAAAGAAACACAGCACATTCTAGCAGTAAATTGACTATGTTTATTAAATGGTTGTTCTGGCCCTCCCTATAAACTTGGCAGAATTAACCTGGTTTTTAATGAGCAAAATTTTCACCTACCCCTTGTGGGACAATGCCAATCTAACAAGTACAGTTGAGGCGTGTAGAAGTTTGTCTCAAAAATTTTCCCCCAGTAAATGGGGTTTTTAAAATCTGCTTGCTTCTCCCTGGGTGAGGACGGCGTTGTCAGGCTTTGGCAGCTCAGCTATTAGTGGATGCAGTGATGCTAACTGCCTCAGTGGGAGCTGGGAAAGTCCTGAGAGCTGCGGGGTTTGAATAGCAGTGGAAAGGGGAGACGTTGAAAACTGCTGACAGAAAACGGATCTCGCCCGAAGGGCCTCCGAAGAGGGTTTTGCCCTTGGCGCTGGCCCACCTCAGTGGGCTCTGCCTCTGTGAACAGAAACCAAGTCCTGCAACTCAGTACCACAGTCTTAGTTTGCAGTTTGTTTTAATCACCAAAACTAATAAGCTCCCATCAGTCACCAATTAAATTTTCTCTACAAGAGGCTTTTCCTTTCGCAGTATGTTGTTTAAAGCTTTTGCTGTTTCGCCTGGTTTCCCAGAGCCAGGGAAAACCAGAAGGAAGTGAGCGCTCTGATTTTCGCATTTCATCGCGCCGAGTTGTTCGTGCCCTCGGTGGTTTTAGTGCCCGGATGCAGAAAACTCTTTTGGGTTTCTAAGCTGTAAAAGATGGAATATTAATTTGAGTTGATTTTTGAATTCTTTGCATGACACAACTCGACATTTGCTTTTCTGTATTATTTTAGCCAGAGCTCTGCAGAAACCTGGAATGAAAAGTGTGGTTGTTTTCTCTGTTGAATGTACCTTTTCATTACCTTTCCTTCGGTGATCCCCAGACCCTGACTCCCGAAGTTGGGGTTCTCAGGTTTCTCTCCCAGCGCACAGTGTCTCCCTGTGTTAGCAAAGTTGAAGAAAGTGCTATTTTGGGTGAATGAGACCCATTTGCCCAACTAGGAATTAAATACGAGCTTCAGATTGCTATCTCCATGCTGAAGTCAGGGAAGGGAAGGTTTGCAGAAGTGTGTAATTCCTTTGAAAGCCTTGATTGGTAATTTCAGTAAGGCTGTGCTAGAAATTTCGCGGCGTTCTCTATTGTTGGCTGCAGGTGGTCCCCTCTGAGCCGCACCGTGGCTCTCACGGGGTACTTAACAGAGCAGCCTGTGGCCGGAGAGACTCTTCGTCTTCTATCTGAAAACGGAGAGGACCGGATTTGAGACGGGCTGTGTGCAGCAGCCTGGTGTGAAGCTAGCTGGCCCGCCAACTCATCTGCCTCCAGAGAATTCCTAAAGGCTCTCCCGGTAAATTCTTCCCCTGGGCACATAGCCTTCTCTTCAGGTCCTGGGAGCTTGGATTATGGAATATGCTGTTTAGTTCAACACACACAGGCTGCCTCTCCTAATCCAGTCAATTGTTCTATACTTTGCTATTCCTCCTTTGCAGTTTGATTTAGTGTTATGTTGTGAAATAATATGGACTTCAAGAAATACCGTATTTTTCGGACTATAAGACACACTTCCTCCCCAAATTTGGGAGGAAAATGGGGGTGCGTCTTGTAGTCCAAATGTAGCTTACCTGGCTCACATTGGCGAAATATTATGTTATTTATGTTATTAAACATTTTACCACATTTTTTGCCTCAAAATTTTTTTCCTATTTTCCTCCTCTAAAACCTAGGTGCATCTTATGGTCCGGTGCATCTTATAGTCTGAAAAATACAGTAGTCTTTTTTCTGTCTTAAAACAGCCACTATATTACTAAGAAGTTACCATCAATTAATTCTAATGATACCACGCATTCATTGTTTGTGAAGGGATTTCTGAGATTTTTTCAAAGGGGTAGTGTTGATATATATGAACGAGAAAAAGATATGTTGTGCTTTTGTGATACTTTGTGGGTTTATGTATTGTTAGTGAAAATGTATAGTCACTAGCTGTCTATTCCCAGACCATTTAAAATTTTCTTGCTTCAAGGTTTGAATTTTTACGTCATTTTCTTATTCCTTACTGACAGTAATTGATATTTATTTCCTACAAGAAAATGTTTTCAAGGGAAAGTGGAAGCTTAACAGAGTAAAATAATGTACCCTGGTGATAGGAAATCGCTGATCTTGTATCATAAGGTTAGAAGCCTAGTCTTTGGAAAAGTGAAATAAGCCTAAATTTGTTGCCCCAGTCTGCCACTCATTCCGTTTTCTTGTCTGTGATGTGGAAAGAACTCTACATTCCTCCCAGTCTAAGACATCATTCATTGTGAGATGCACCGTGATTTTGAATTATGATGAGAGAAACATGCTTCTAATCAGGTTGTGACACAGCCCTGAGATACCGTTGACTATAGGACACGTTCTGATTTCAGAGCAACTCAAAGTCCTTACGTGTCTGAGAATTAAATGAGATATTATATGCAGAGTCAGTATCACACTACCTGGCATCTACTTAACACCTGTGTGTGTGTGTGTGTGTGTGTGTGTGTGTGTGTGTGTGTATAGAGAAAGAGAGATGGAGGGAAAGAGGGAAGGAGGGAGAAGAATGTGAATAAATAGGAATAAGAATGAGAATGGATTGTAAGTTCCTCTTTTTCCAGGAGCTCATCATCCTTCCCCTCCCCTCCCCTGGCCTAGCCACCTTCCCCGAAGGAGGCGGCAGAACCCGAAAGTCATAGATAGCAGCTCACAGTGATATTTCTTACTGATTCATAGTCTTATGTTGGAGGCCATCTGTTTTCACCTTCGGTGTGGCACACACAGAAAGGTGGGTGGGTTACAGACGAGACTGTGAGGACATCTAAGGTTCTGGGAATGTGTCTGTGTAAACTTAACTCACCACAGGACATTCTGCGTCAGCGTGACTTCATGCCGGAGAAGGGGCGTCAGAGGACTACCAACGTCACGCATTTTGTCACCGGTAGGGGGCTGGCAGTTACACTTCTGCTAATAATGTTCAAGTTAGAATTTTGATAACAGTGAGATTTTTCAGGCATCAATGTAGCTATTTAGAGCCTGCCAGTTTTAAACTGATTTTAGCATGGTTTTACCCCAAGTTATATCTTACATTTCCTGTATGTAAAATGAGGTATAGCCTACTTCAAAGAATAAGTAAAAAATGGAAATTAACGTCATTTGAAGATTTTTGTGTAGTAAATTATAAATAACAAAATCAGTACATTCAGCCACACATTCACCACATCCTGATACGTGCTCAGAAGGTGTTAAGAATAAAGATAACGTCCCGACTGGGCACTGGGACCTTCTGGCTGGCAAGCGAGGTGGGGAAGTGAACACGGTAACGGTGGCAGACCTGGCAAGGGTCGGCGCTGGGTGCCATGGAAGTGCACCGTTGTCTTTTTTTTTATTTTTATTTTTTGTTGTCTTTCTTAATAATAGCAACAGCTACAGCGCAATTGAAGGTCCTGAACTGAAAACAGTCTTGGTTTTTTGTTTTGTTTTTTTCCCCCCCTTTCTCCTCACTTTTCTCCGTGGAACCTTCTTAATAATGAGTGAGTCACCTAATTTTCTCTACCTCTCCTTTTGTCCAAGGTTTCTTGTGCTGCAAATCATGTATTAAGCTCAGGTATATTTTACGTGTCTGTGGAGGTAGGTAATGTCTGTATATTGGTGTGAAGAGGAAAAATTCCTCCATTAGCTTTAATATTTGGTAATTCACTGAATATCATTTTTCTTAAAGACCCTTCAACTCCATGCAGCCACACTTTGTAAGGGCAAGCAATACTGTGAGCCCAAGTAATAAGTTCAAAATTGAGTGTTATAATAGTGTGTGACGTAAGAGCAAGAATGGAGTTAAGACAATTGACATATCGATTTGTTTTGATAAATAAGAAGGTAAAAGATTTCTAACCGCAAAGAAGACTTTTTAAGAATTACTGCAGAAATGAGTTCTTTAGATTCAGATATATACACACGGTAGCTAAATAACTAAGATTTACGTGTTTAAGACTCATAAGCTAAATATCATACAGAGATTTACATATTAAAGAACATAGAGGTTTATGTTAGACCACTAATTGTAGCTTAAATTCAGTTCTGTAGATTACATAGCATATAGAAATTTGCCTAATTATAATTCCAATATAATTCTTTGTGCAAATGTTGAACTCATGAATACTAGGCAGATACTGCTGATGTTCATACTCATGATAATGATGGTGATGATGATGCTGATGATTGTTCAGTCACTGTTTTAAGCACTTCATATGCCTTAACTTGTCTAATCCTAATAACCCTATGAGCAACATACTCTTCTTACCTGTATTTTACAGATGAGAAAATGCAAGGCCTGGGAGTGTTCAGAAACACAACTTGTAGGTGGCAGAGCTGCTTCCAACTCAGGGCATCTGTCTACACCACCATACTCTTACCTGGATTTGTCGCTTAGACACTTCCAGTTGCACTGGCTTCTTTCCTCCACCAGTTATATTTTAGATGGGCCGTGGGCTTGGCCCATGTGTCCTCGTCTTTCTAGGCTTGGTCCCCATCCTCTCCCTCTCATAGTTGTACCAGAGGTGTCCCTGGACACTAGCTGATTAGATGTCCTTGGGGATCCCCCTCCAGAAACCCCTCCATGTCTAGGCCACTAGAGGGCATGAGGAGCAAAAATTCAGGGACTGCAGAACCATCCCGCTGGGGCTGGAAAGGAGGTGGAGCTGGCTGTCCAGGGCCAGAGGGGAGGGAAGGAGAGCACCCGTCAGTGAGGTGAATTTGAGTGAGGCAGTTTCTGCGCGGAGAGCCCATCTTACATAATTATTTCTTCACAAGGGAGTGTGGAAGTTGGAAGGCCTAGAGGGTGGGGTGGTGGTGGGTGGAGAAACTGACTCCCAGCCCCTCCATGTTCTCCATAAGCTAACCCCAAACTAGCAAATCTGGTTTCCCAGAGTCAGGGGGCAGTGCGAAGGCTCTACTGTTGTACCCCCACTTTGCTCCCCAGCCCCAAATGTCCCCTACTCATCCTATAGGCCATCAACTCCAACAAGGAAACATTTGGGTCTCTTACTCCAGCAGGAGGTCTGAGCTATGTACGGATTGGCATGAGTGAATACTCAGAACCTTTCTGTGTTGATAGTGTGGTAAGATTTAGATACTGAGAGAGATTAGGCGAACATTTTAATAGGCGTTTATTCTGTTTGATGTAACCTTATATTTGATGACAAATGCCGTATTTTTAACACATTGTATGCGGGAAACATACGTATACGTTTTACGTTGACTGGAGCTGAGTACTAATTAGGAAGTATAGTCAAATAAGTCATACTGCTCTTAAGTTATGACTCAGCTGTGAGCATTCGGTGTTGTCCTGGGGGTCTGCAAATTATTTGTCCCTCCATAAATTGCTCAACGGAAATAGGAGTTTTATTGATGTACCATTTTCATTCTAAATGTAAAGCTTTGCCTACTTTATCTTGTTGACAGCATGGTACCCTTCCTTAATGAGGCAGAGACTTTATTAACCAGCTCCCGTAAGCCCAGACAGAGCCCTGGTCAATTTACCTAGAAGATTCCAGGACTGGCTGAGTCCCTAGGCTGCTGTGGTGATGTGGATGGAGCTGGGAAGACCTCAGTGTTCATTCAGCCTCCCTCCCTTGTGTGTGCTCCTGGTCAAGTCGCTTCTCTGAGCGGTCGATTTCCTCATCTGTACAAGGGCTGTTATTGATTTCGTAAAATCAGGACTGCAGTGAGGATTACAAGATGAACACTGGTTGCCAGGCAGAGCTCAGACTTTCGATAAATCCAGGCCTCGTTCTCTGCTCCGTAAGTGGGCTGTTGAACACGCTCAAGCAAGCCCTCCAACCGTGCGCACTGATGCAGCCGCAGCCTCCGGGGCCTCGTGTTAGCTGGACCCACAGGACTCCCCACCTGCCGAGCCTGTGACACATTCTCATCTCTGCTCTCCTCACTTTCCTGCAGAGGTTATCCCAAGCCTTGGCTATATTTAAGTCTCAGTATCCCTTTCCTCTAAGAGTTACTTTTATTTTTAATTATACATGAAAAAAACTCCCCACAAAGCTATAAAAATACAAATTGGCAGCATGTTATCAATTGAAGGAAAAAGACAGGAAAAAAATGAGTGAACTATGTAAACAGTGGATTTTTGTGTCTTCTACTTTCCTATGCTTTTCAAATGTTCTGCTACAACATGTGTTACATTATGTTTCCAAAACAATGGGAAAATAAGGAAGCAGAAAAAGTATGGCCCACGCAGTGAATTCTCTCTCCTTCCCCTCCCCCATCCTATTCCCAGCGCAGAGGAAGGGATCTCTCCCCATCCAGGGCTGATCTGGTCATCTGTGCTCACTTCTCAAGGATCTTGCATTGATGTTAAGTAAACTTTTCCCTCTATATTGGGGAAAATATATTCTTTTCCCTCTAACTGAGGACCCAGAGTCCTCCTCCTTCTTCCAGCCAAAGTTCTGGAAAGGCAGTGCGGATTCCAATTTCCAAATCCGCATGACTGACTGCTCACCCACTGAGACCTGTTTTTTTGTCTTCATGATGCTCTGAAAATTGTTCTTGCCAAGATCTCCAGCGACGATGTCGTTTCAGTTCAATCTTTATCCTACTAGCTGTCTCTGAGGCATGTGACACTCCTCATTTTCTCCTTGAAACCCTTTCCTTGGTTTCTATGGCACAATTGTAACTACCATTTGTATTGTGTACAATGCACAGTGTACTGTGGCTACAGATGGTGTCAGTAATCTTCATTTTAACATGAAAGGTAGACATCTCCATGATAATGTTAAGACATCTGGTTTAGAGCATTGAGGAAGCCTATGCTTTTTATATGTGATCTCATGGCTACAAGTGACGGAGTGCAGATTTGAACTGCAGTCTCTCTGAATCCAAAGCCCAGGCTTCTCCCCCTTAGCACACTTATCTGTCCTAGGTTTCCTCTCCCCTCTGTGGCTGCCCATTTTCAGTTTCCTCTGTGGGCTCATCTTTCTATGGTCCCCCATTAGCACTGGCACCATCCAGGACTCTGGTTTGGGCCCTTCACTTGTCTTTGTTCAGTCTTGTTGGAACGTCCTACCTGTGCCATGAATTCTGCTCCGGTTTATAACTGCCCCAGCCCAGCTCTTCCTCCACTCGCGACCCGGTGCAACCGTGTGAGGCGCTTCAGCTGACGGTTGCCCGGGTTGGTGTGCAGCAGTCCTCCCTCTGTCCTCGTCCTCCTTCAGGAATTTATTTATCACGCCATCGGTGTAGAGCCTGACCGTGGCTCTCCTGGGCCTTTGTAGTTACCCTCCTGACCACGTCTCTGACTCCATCTAAGCCGTCTTCCATCTCAGGGCCAGAAATGGTCTTTGTATCATGCAACTCCCATGCTGGAGGACCCTGGCCAAGGATTCCTCGGTGGTGTCTCGTTGCCCAGAGGAGCCGCCTCACCTCCTGTTCATTGATCTCTGATGGTCTTGCTCTTCCTTACCTCTCCTCCCCATGTCCCACCACTTCCTGGCAGCTGGCTTCCACATTCCCAACTTATTTGGACTGCTCTGAATCCTCAGTTCTATCTCATGCCTCTGCACATGTTTCCTTTGTGTAGGATGCTGTCTCTGTGCTGGTGCATTGGACAGATTCTGTCTCATCTGTCAAATGTCAGCTCAAATACACCACTTCTGGGAAGCCCTCCCTGATTTTTCCCAGGGAAAACTCAGATGCTTCCTTTCTCCCTGCCCTTTGTATGATTCCTTTTTTGTGTTCTGAATTTTTTTGTTGTTGTTGTTGTTCTCTTTTAGATTGTAAGGTTCTTGAGGCAGCAACTATGGCCATTTAAAAATATTTTTTACTGTAAAATACAATGCACTGAGGAGTACATTAAACAAAGTTCAGAGATAAGGAATAATTATGAAGTGAACACATGTGCACCTATTACCCAGGTCATGGAATGGAGTACTTTCAGTACTCCAAGAGTCCCCTGTGCCCTTTCCGATCCCTTCATCCCCCCACTATCTCGGCTTTATGGCAATGACTTCCTGGATTTTCTTCATAGTTGTATTACCAGTATATGCATTTCTAAACAATATCACTTCATTTTTCCTGTTCTTGAACTTTATACAAATGCCCTCACACATATGTTCTGTTGTGTTTTGCTTTTTTCATTCAACATTGTGTTTGTATGATTCATCCACATAGTTTTATGTATAATTAGGTTTCAGACTTTTATTGCTGTAATGTAGCATTCCATTATATAAATTTGCTACGTGTTATTTATCTATTAATGGATATTTGGTTCATTTCCAGTTTTTGGCTATTACATTTCTTCAAATATCGTGTATACCTCTTTTGGCTGCCCAGTGCTTCGGTTTCTTCAGGGTGTAGACGCAGGAGTGAAACTGCAGGTCCCAGGGTGTGCATGTCTATACCCGGGCCAGATAATGCCACAGTAGGTGTCACAGTTCACGCCCCACCAGAGGGAGTCCATTGCTCTGTATCTTGGCTAACTTCTGGTACTATCAGACTTTTAAATTTTCACCAGCATGATTGGTGTGGAGTAGTTTTTCATCGTGGTTTCAATTTGCATTTCTCTCTTACTGATGAGGCTGAACACCTTCGGGTGTTTATTGGTTAGCTGAATTACCTCTTTAGTGAAGGGCCCATTCAAGATTTTCTTACTTTTCTCTTGGGTTGCTTGTATTTATTTTATGGCTTGTTAAAAAGCAATACACTATAAAATCACACATTGAAGATTTACTAATTACAGTATATTTAAAATAACTAAACATTTTTTCAGTGACAGTTGACATACAATATTATATTAGTTTCAGGTGTACAACACAGTAATTAGACACTTAAATAACTTATGAAGTGATTACTTCAATAAGTAATCACTTGTCAGGTCTAGTACCCACCTGACACCATACATAGTTAGTACAATATTATTGACTATATTCCTTATGTTGATCCCCATGGACTATTTTTATAACTGCCAATTTCGATTACAGTATTTTTATTCTTTACCTTAGTACTAGTAAGTAGAAACAGAGTCATTGGAAAACAAATAAGAGTATACATTACTTAACAAATTAATTAAGTCATAAATTAATAAAATAAATCAATCCTGTCCTTTCCCTCTCTCCAGGTGTCATCATTGTCCCCAGCGCCGGTGTTGGTATTGTCCTGGGAGGCTACATTATAAAAAAATTGAAACTTGGTGCCAGAGAATCTGCAAAACTAGCAATGATCTGCAGTGGTGTGTCGTTACTGTGTTTTTCAACCCTGTTCATCGTCGGATGTGAAAGTATTAATCTAGGAGGCATAAACATCCCTTATACAACAGGGTAAGTATCTCGGAAGGGCCACTCCATGTCATCATGATCACGATTAAGTGTCAATGTCCGGGCAGACCTGCACCACCCCTGGAAGCCGGTCTCTGTGCGTTTCCTCTTTCCAAGTGGAGCCTGCGCGCGCCGAGGGCGGAGGCCATGACTCTGTCCCTTTCGCCCTCACACGGTGTCTCCCGTAGCGTTTTGATTACAGCAAACAAAAAGGAAATGCTTGTTGAGTTAACGAAACTATTCTTGTTTTTAATGTGATGTTTGAATAGATGATACATTGACGTGGTTTTGAAACAGAACTGACAATGCAGTGGGTAGTCAAAAGTCTGGCCCGTACCCAAACCCTCCATCCCATTTCTCCGCCCAGAGACACACCAGGTGATGACTTCAGTTCATTGTGTGCCCTTTCAAGACTTCTTTACATAACTATGAATATGTATTTTCCATTTTCCCTGCTTTATATCTAAAATATAGCATGCTATACACACTTTGCTGAGCTTCTCTTTTAAATGTTAGGATACTTCTTGGAGATCTTCTGTACCAGTCATGTTTCAAAACATAGGTAACCATATGTGGACATGACTGCATGACAAACATTTCTCCTATGTGCTTTACGACTTATTAACCCTTACAACAGCCCGAGCAGGGAGGTGCTATTCTCCTGATTTCTCAGGCAGCAAAACCTAGGTACAGATCAAATGTACATGTGTGTGAGAGATGTGCTGATAAATGTGTAACAAATGTCTCTCTCTCTCAAAACAAAACAAAACCCCAATCTGTAGCATTTGCCGATTTCAGAGGTGTAATTACTCCCACTGTGGCTGATTGAGAGCTACCAACGTGAAGATGCTGAGTTAGGAGGAGACACCAGTCACATACCATCATATAGTATTTTTTATCACACAGACGTGATAGGCTTACAGAGCACAGACCATAGTAAAGTGTAGTAAAAGAATCAGGAGGTGATGATTTGAGTATTTATCTTTGTTTTCAATAACATTTATTTAATGGTAGTTTTATATAATTTAATTTTTAAAAACTGCTGTCCTGAAGAAGCAGTTGACAAAATCTCTAAAGATTTAACAGAAGGATTTGTGACGCAGGGTGGCTGTGTTGCATATTACTCAGGACTTGACCTTACATTTAACCTCAGGCAATTTACAGAGCCCGTGCCCTTAATCACTACAGTGATTGCATGGCACTTAATTTTAGTTTCTAATTGAACCGATTGCCATTTGATGGTCAGCGGGGTTATTTCCTAGACTTTAATTATTAAAACAATGCTGCAGTTAACAGCCTCTTGCATATACCACTTCCCTTGTGTCCTGTGTGTTTGTAGAATGAATGTCCCGGAGTGAGGTTGCAGTAACCCTGGCCAAATGGCCTTCCTAGTGTTGTACCAGGTTGTGCCGTCACCAGCAATGGATATGAGCGTTGATTTTTCTACAGCCTTGCCAAAAGAAGGTGGAAAATTCTTCTCTGAGAGCTATGAAAACCTTACCCTTTATTTCTTGGGTTCTGCTCACTGGACAGAACTTGAGTGCCTAGTTTTTGGTGCTTGGTACCAACAAACACTCCGTTTCCTTTTGATTCTCACTGGAGTTTTATGTTCTAAAATGCTTCACTTGAAATTTGAATAACAAAACCTTTCATTTCATTTAGCCAGTGTAGAATATTAGAGAAAACAAAAAAGAAACTGCCAATCAGAGCTTATTTAGGTGACAGAATATGGCCATTTGTCCTGAGAGTTCTTTTCCACCAGATGTTGTGTGTGATGCAGGTACCAGGTGTGAGGCCTGGTTCAGAAATGCTTTGCCCTCAGGTTCCGCCTCGGCTGGACTCTTCCAATGTCCCTGTCTCAGCAAGGCGTCTCCTCTCTGCCCGATCCAGGAAACACACTCTCCCCTCATTCTTCACCATCTTCCTCCTCTTTAGGGTCCTCACAGCTCTTACCTCTGCCAGAACTCACCTTTTTGAATTATTTGCTTTGCTCTTGTCTCCAAAATATGAGCTTCTTGAGAACAGATGTTATAACTCTTTCCGTCATAGTTGTGTCCCCAAAACAGTGTTTGTTTCATGAATGAATGGACAGATAAATCAATGTCTAAGCGTAGGGCCTTGTTCACGCATTGTACCAGGTACTGTCTGAACTCTCTCAATTTAATATGTATTTTTTTAACCTCAGGGAAATTTCTTCTATTATAGCTTTATTCTATCCCTCCTCTTCATTTTTTCTGTGTTCTCTAGGACTCCTGCAAATCAGATGTCAGAATGTGTGGGCTGTTTGCCTATGTGTTTAATTTTTTCTCGCATATTTCTGATGTCTTTAGCTATGAGAGATTTTTTCCCAAACATTGTTTTCTATTTTCTACGTAACTTTTTTATTTTGAAGATTTTTGTTTTATTCTGTTTCCTTTTGAAAGCATCCTCATGTTGTTTTAAAGAGTAATATCTTTGCAGATCTCTCTGCATATATATAAAATAAGCTTTCCTTTAAAAAACTTGATTTCTATACCTTATATTTTATCGTTTGATTTTGAGTCCATTTTTCTGTTTCTTTTGGGCTTTACAGCTTGACAACACTCAGCCTAGCGTCTCTCAGGTTATGTTTCCCCCTCCCTCAAAGGAAGACCAAAAAAGTTTATTCTGAGTTGTTCACATCTAAAATAAAGCTTACATTTTTTTTCAACTTCCTTAGAGAAGAGCTTCCTGGTGACTTTCTGGGTTCTCAGCTGAGGACGGGGGTGGGTGCGTAGAGGAAAATGGAAGCACCCGGGCTGCCGTGCTTTTCTCCCTCAGCTCTGCGGTGAGCTCCGTGGCATTCAGCTGCGTATTCCCTCTTGCCCTCGTTACATCTGCTCCAAGCGGGAGCTCGGGGCCTTGTGGAGGTTCCGTCCGGCTGGCTGGCTGCTCTCCAAGGTGTCTCTGCTCATTTCACACGAACCTATGCCTGTCCACTGGCTCTTTTCATGAAGTTTGGTGTCCCTCTCTCCATTGTTCTCTGCCCGTTTATTCCTGTTAATCTTACTTTTATCTTAAGTGTATCCTCAGAAGGAATGGGAAGCAGACTGACTAGAGATGCTACTTGCTTTTAAACTGCAAGTTGCCTCAAGCCTTTTCAAGCCCTTGCTTAACACCACACGTCACTTGCCAGTCCTGCATCAACCGATTTCTGGACTCCTCAGCACGACTGGGCACAAGTTACATAATGGTGCTGACTGGCTCCATTACAGATTTATGAGTTTCAGTCTTAGCAGGCCTTCATCTTCGCAAGCAATCCATTTCCTTGGCTCTAGTCAGCTTCCTTTCCTATGCCCCATGGTGGTAGTTTCATTTTCTAAAAAATCCCTTTCTTCAAGTTTTTTATCTTACCCTACTCTTATCTTAGTTTTTTTTAAATTGAATTTGTTGGAGTGACACTGATTAATAAAATTATAGTCTTGTTTTTCTTATTGGACAACGTACTATTCTGCAAGGGCCTAAGAATAAACTCCTTGAACTTCTCTCCCCTCTTCCCTCAAACTTCTTTGTCAAATTGTGTTTATTTTTTTCCTTTTTTTTTATTTTTAATTTTTATTGTTCCAGTACAGTTGTCTCCATTTTCAATCTACCTCGGCCCCCCGCCCCACCCACCCCACCTCCCATTCTCAAACCTACCCCCTTTGGCTTTGTCCGTGTGTCCTTTATACATGTTCCTTGATGCACCTTCCCATATTTTCCCCCGTTATCCCTCTCTCCTTCCCCTCTGGTTACTGTCAGTTTCTTCTTTATAAATTGTGTTATTTTCAAAGGCAAGTACTGGTGCCATCATTTTCTAACTGTGACCTTGCAAAAAATTTCCTTATGTGGTCAAGTGTTGCCTTCCTCACGTGTAAGATTGGTGATAATGTGAATCATGCCCGGTTAAAAGCATGATTAAAGTAACACATATGGTTGAAAAATTAAAATACCACATAGGGTAGAGAATAAAAAGCCTATTTCTTCTTTCCTCATCCTCAACTTCTAGCATGAAGCATTTAAATATTGTAAACAAATGTTCGCAGCTTTGATTTTGAGGATTATACAAAGGAAGGGTTCTGATATTTCCTAGCATGGTGGCTAGCACTTGGTATATGCTGAAAAAAGCTATTTTATTTTTTATTTTTTTGGTCTCTACTCCCTTCTCTCCTAGATCATGCAAAGCCACTCCTTTTTTCTTCTTTGAAAGATGAATGAATGTTCTGGCATCTGTCTCTGCCCAGGGATGTTACCCATAATGATGCTGCAACTAGTAAGAACTTGATGTAAATAAACCTGAATTATCTAAATTCATGAGTTCCGACATGCGTCTTCTCATTTCATGGTACTCAGCAGCGAAAAATGATTGGGAGTGCTGGAAGCTGCCGCACGGATCCAGTCACTCTAGCATTTGCAGGCTGCCCTCGGTGACGTTCATAGGTCAGCAAAGCCTAAACCCAGTGTCCTTGGGGAATTCCTCTCGCTCCCCAAATTCTTCTAGAAGACTGTCTAAAACTGAATTAGCATAAACACGTTTGGGTGGTTCAGTCACAAGGGTGTGCCACTTTTTTTCTGAGGAACGGTTACCTTTGTGTGAATAACGGGGATGCTCTCCAGTCAGGTGCGAGTCACCTTTCGGCCTCCCCCTGCCCCCTTGGCTGAGTGCCTTGTGCGCACAGCCTGCTCATCAGTACGTGGTTGGCCTGCCTAGTAAAAACGGTCTCGTTCTGCATGATTTTGAGACTCACGTGTGGGATTTTTTTCTTATTTGAAGCCAATAAAGAGAGAGATAAAGGGAGTGGCAGTGAAGAGAGGGGCCTTTGTGAGGCAGTTTTGGTTCAGGTATGGTGCCTGGCACTTAATAGATGCCTTTTTATCTAATGCGTACGGCCTCACTCTACTCTCTGGATTATTGTCCACATGTTTTAGTGAAAGAAACTGAGGCTTAGTGGTGAAATGATTTGCTCAAAGTCATCAATTAATAAAGAGTGGAACCAAATCCAACCCAGAATATCTATTTCAGAGGCTGTGTTCTTTCTAAATACCAAATACCGCAATGGTGCTATTTTAACTTTTGTATTTCGCATAGGCACTCACCTAAGTGCTCACACCACTTCCTCACCAACAGAGTGATAGAGAATGTATCCGTTTCCTTCAGTAATGCCCTGTTTCCTAGTATTTTGGTACGGCTGACATCCAGGGTAAGACTAAGTGCTCTGCATGTAGACTGCTTTTGCTCTGCAGCTCTGAAGGCAGCCAGTCAAGATTTTCACCTTGGCCTTGCCTCCCACTAGCTGTGTGAGTCTGAGCAAATTATCTAACCTTTCTGTGCTTGGTTTCCAACTGTTGAAGGTGAGGTAGTGATAATATCTATCTTGTTGAATGTCTGTGAGGATTGAATAAGGTACTTGGCAAATTTCTTAGCCTCTGTGCCTCAATTTCCTTATCATTAATATAGGTTAATAATAGTTCTGGTCTCTTATAGTTATAGAGAGGATAAACTAGAATAAACTCTATAGACAATACGCAATTGATTTTTTCTCATCTTAAATATGAGGAGAAAGAAGCTCAGAGGGATCAAATAACTTTCTTAGAGTCACACAAGTAGGAAATGGTAGAGCTACTATTTGAACCCAGATTTCTCTGATTACCAATGTAACACCTTTGATTTTTAAACTATTCTGAAGGAAAAAGAAAACATGAAGAAGAAGCCACCAAATATAAG
>PVJI01024252.1:0-22232 GCA_004026765.1 Micronycteris hirsuta
CCCCCCCAAATACACGGTTTCCCCCATTTTCCTGTTCCATGTTAGTTTTTGTGTAGACATATGCTTTCATTCATCTTGGGAACAGCTGAGTCGTATGATAATATGTTTCATTGTTTGAAGGACTTCCAGACTGTTTTCTAAAGCAGCTGCACCATTCTGCATTCCTATCAGCAGTGTATGAAGCTTTCACCACTTTCTCACCAAAACTTGTCATTACCTGACTTTTTGATTGGTGGGTGTGAAGTGGTTTCTCATTGTTTTGACTTCCACTTCCCTCATGACTAAGGATGTCCTACATCTTTTCACGTGTTTACTGACCATTTGTATATCTTTCTTAGAGACCTATCTGTTCAGATCTTTTGCCATGTTTTATCTCTTAACATGATGCTGCATTTTTTTCCTGTGAGGAAATGATATGCATATTTATCACTCAGCAATTTTTTTAAATGGTTATGCAATTAAAAACTTTATGCAGGGCCATTTACTCTTAGGCCTGACTGTGTTTGCCTGTCTTCATGAGCTTTCGTTCTGGCCTCTTTCCTCTTTGTAAATTCCCTTGTCCTTCATTTCTACTCAGCCGTTTCTAAACATCCCTCCTCAGAAACCTTGAACTCCCGTGGCTTGAGGATACATACCACAAATTTTCTCTTCTTTTAACTTTTCACATGTATACATCTTCTCTTTTTGATTAGTTTTTAAAATAACTTTATTAAGGAATCATTGATATACAAAATCTGCTCGTATTTAAAGTTTATAAACTGGTAAGTTTTGACATATGTATATATTCATGAAACTGTCACCACAGTCAAGATATGACTTACCCATCACCCACAAAAGTTTTTTTATTCTCTTTTTCAGCTTTGCCCTCCTGCCCTTCCCTGCACTGTTCCCCTGCTCCCATCCCCAGGCAACTACTGATTTGCTTTCTGTTACTATGCATTAGTTTATCCTTCCTAGAATTTTCTATAAATGGAATCATACAGTCTGTACTCTTTTTCCTGGCTTCTTTTACTCAGCATAATTATTTTAAGATGTATCTATGTTGCTTATGTATTAATCATTTATTTTTATTGCTGAGTGATACTCTGTTGTATGGATATACAATAGTTTGTTTACCTGTCGATGGACATTTGGATTTTTTGTTTGTTTTGGTTTGGGGTGATTAGAAATAAAGCTGCTATGAATATTCATATACAAGTCTTTGTATGAATGTTTGTTTTCACTTATAGTTGGAAAATAACCTTGGAATGAAATAGTTGGATCATGTGGTAGGCACATGTTTAACTTTTTAAGAGATTGTCAAACTGTTTTCCACAGTGTTATGAGATTTTATATTCCCACTAGCAGTGTGTGAGAGTCTCAGTCCCTCCACATCCTGACTAGTACTTGGTATGGTACCCCTTCTACAAAGTGTATTGTGATATCTCGTGGTTTTAATTTCCATTTCCCTGTTGACTAACACTGTTGAGCATCCTTGCATGTATTTGTCACCCATATATCTTCACTGATGAAGTGTTTGTGCAGATCTTTCTGTCTTTTAAAAAATTGAGTCATTTGCTTTTATTACTGAGTTTCGACAGTTCTCTGTACTTAATGGATATAAATTCCATCTCAGATAAATGCTTTCCAAATGTTTTTCTCCCAGTATGTAGTTCATCTTTTTATTCTCTTAACTGTTTTGAAGAGCAGAAGTACTTAATTTTGATGAAGTTTATTTTATCAATTTGTTTCTTTATGGTTGGTGTTTCTGGTGTTATATCTTACTTTCTTCCAGGCAATTATTCATGCCTGAAATTGGGTGTAACAGGTGCTCATTAAACATTTCTTGGTTGACTTCACAAGACCGAGAATCCTTGACTTTGAGGGAAAAGGTCAGATGTATACTTTTCATTTCCTTGCCTCTGGATTTAGCATAATCTCTACTAAGCAAGCAGGGGATCTTGGCAAACGTTAATAGAAGTAAGCAAGAGATTCCTGCTAGTATGCTAGTATAGTGAATGTATTTTTAAAAAGTGAGCACAATAGCATGTTCATTTATAGGGAATGATTGAGGAATAGGATGTTCTAAGTAGTTACTGTCAATATACTCCTCCCTGCTGGTCTGAGAGTTGGCATCCAATGTGTTTTGTGACACATCCCTCTCTCCCCACCCTTGTTTGCAAACTGGAGGTCAAAGCTTAACTTCACACACCTGTTAGGAAGTCAGAGGTCAAGTCAGGGGCTAACACATAGGCAGCATGTTCAATATCTTCTGCTTTAGGCACTGCAGAAGTAGATGAGTGAGATTCTGATACTTCATTTGTACAGGGCTGATAGCTGTTGGCATTTGTTATCAAACAAACAAACAAACACTCAGTGCCATTTCACTGATCTAACCCTTCTCTATTCTTTCTCCAAACTTTGAGAAGTCACGTTGATGGCATACTGTGCCCCCTCAATCATGGCTCTGAAGATGGCTTATTATATTAGAGAAGTGATATGGCTTAATGGAAAGATAGTTAGAAATGAGGCATGGGTTTAAGTCACCTTTCACTTCTTACTAATTGTAGGATCTTGGAAAAATTTCTTAAGCTCTCTAAAGTCTCAGTTTCGCAATTTGTCAAAGAGAGACTATACTAATTTCAAAGGGCTGTGGTGCAGCTTTAAGTGAACGTGGAAAGTGCCTGGTGGACGTAGGTACTTGGCATATGGCGGCCACAGATTCACCTTAGTACACATCCAGGAGTGTATACCGTAAGTTTATGTGTTCAGTCGGAACAGATATTTGAGGATCTGCTATGTACAAAACATTTTACCAGATAGAAGAAAAAGTCGAATTCAAAATCCACCCTTGATAAGAAAGAGTTTGTAACCTGTGCTGAAACTAATACACCTATACGTGAAAGAGTCGAAAGCGTTACATGGCTAACTGCTGGGATGAGTTGTAGAGATTGAAAATGCTGTAAGAGATGGTGGGATTTCTATAAAGATGGAAGGCACTCAGTTGGTGTTGAATGGAACCAGATTCCAAATTCAAGGTTACACTGAAGGATCCGTTTATTCAACACATTGCCAAAGTAAAATGTGAACTTCTTTGAGTTTCTTGTTAATTACTTCCAGATTAGAGAGAGAGGCAGCTCTTAATTTTTTTCCCCCATCAATCTCTTCTTCTTTGGTCCTGTCAGTGATTTCAATTATGTGCAGGAATGTATTCGTCTCTTGAGAATAGACATTTTTGTAGTAGATCTGAAAATTAAATCAGGAAACACATTTTTTTTCCTCCCATCCCTTTAGGTTGTATGTATTGACCATTATTAAAGACACTCTAAAAAAGCCTCATGGTTATAATTTATGTTTCTCTTTAACATTGTCTAAGCTAGCAAACAAGCTGTTAGCTGTGTGCAGGGAGGACTAACTATTAACACTTCTGCAGATATTTACTATGTGCCTGTTCTCTGCACGCACAGTGCCAAGTTCTTTGGGCAATATAAAATAACGGACTATGTATTCCATGTTGAGATAATTTACACTTTACTTGATAATGTAAAGTAAATAGCTTTTGTAGTTAACTTTTTATGAAAAGGCATAGTTAATTTTTTGTGAAAAATTAATTAATTGTGTAAAATTTAATTAGATGAGATCAATGCCAAAGTCTGTTTTTGCTCCAGGTCCTCATTGTTACACGAATTTAGAGGATGGTAAGATTTTTCTAAATCCCTACAGTTAAGGGAAACTTCTTAGAAACAATTATTTTGAGCAGCAATTGGAATAGATCTAAATGGGCGGAAGAAATTGCGGGGGCGCAGAGGGAGCCACTGATGTTATAATGACAGCCAGCATGCTTTGAGCACGTAGCCGGGTACCCTTCTAAGAGCTTGCCTGCGTTATTTCGGACTGCTGAAACTAAGTGCCACAGGCCGGGCAGCTGATAAACAACAGAAACTTATTTCTCACCGTTTTGGAGGCTGGTCAGGTAGGAGCCCTCTCTGGGTCATTGACTTCTCCGTTTACCCTCACGTGGTGGAAGGCGCTCGGCATTTCTCTGGATACTCTCTTAAAAGGGCCCTAATCTAATTTGTGAGGACTTCACCCTCAGACTTAAGCATCTCCCAAAGGCCCCTCCTACTAATACCATTACCTTTAGGGGTTAGGACTCTATGTGAATTTGAGGAAGACACAAACATTCAGATCATAGAAGAGCTTTTACATGTTTTGTGTCATTTGATTCTTACAGCTATATGAGGTAGGTATTAACTCCATTGTACATGTGAGAAGACTGAGGCACCAAGAGGTTAAATAACTTGCCCAAGGTGACAGCATTAGTAGAGGGTGAAGCTAGCTGCAAATCCAGGCATTCCGACTCCATAGCCCTTGCTCGAGGCAATAGATAAACAAAACTTTAAAGCAGATTGCATTCAGTGAATTGTTGGTGACCAGTGTGCAAAGAATGTGCAATATTTTTGTTGTATATAATGGGAAAATAAGATTAGAAATTAGATTGAGGGCCTATTTGGGATGTTTTAATGGTTGGTTTGATTTTTATCATATATACCAAAGAGGGGAAGTTGAAAATTTTCTTGCCAGATTATTTTTATGTTTTTTTCTGATCTAATTATAAGCTTAGAAAATAGTGCTGTTACATTATAATATTAAGCACAAAAAATTTCCCCCTCTCTGTATGTAATACAGTATTATTAATGTTGCTGAAAATATATGGTGTATTTTATTTCTGCAAAGCTGAAATAAATATTTGAGTTGGTTAGAAAAAAGTTGTTAAGCTAGATTCTCTAAGTAGCTGTTATACAGATGCATTCCTGAAGCCCATTTACATAAATTAATAACTTAAATGGGCAAGAAAGTCTTTATGTGGAGATGATCAAAGTGGTAGTGTATGTTTAAATCTGTTAGTTCTTCTGACGTACATGCAAATATGTTACAGTATTTGGATGATTGGAGAAATAGCCGTTTGGCCCAACAGAAAGTATAAACTACCAGGTCCTTTTCTCATGCCATTGTTGTGATTTTGTTGTGAATTTTTGTGTGGCTTGTAATTTAATTCCAATGTGGAACTCCCAAGTGAAATGGCATGGCTCGCTGTCCTGAAGAATGTATGGAACTTGGTAAAGGTCAAGAAGTGATTTTTTTCTTCTTGATGGCTATTTAAGAGTTTGGGCTGAAACTTGCTGATTATTTCGGTGTGATAATGATTTTTAGTTACTGTGTGTGTGGTTTTTCTGAACATTTTTCATATGGAGAAACAAGACAGGATGTGTTAGGATAAATAATTCTTCCCTTCATCCTCTGATTTTTCTCCTTTTCTTTGCCCCTTTCAAATAGCTTTTAACAATGAAGGAACAGTCCTAACTTCAAGGGAATGACTAAGAGCAGTGTCACTGTTCTTGTGTTTGACGTGCTGTTGAAGTCACTGGCAGTATGGGAAATAACTGACCACTGCTGATTAGAAATGCC
The DNA here is from genome assembly GCA_004026765.1 of Micronycteris hirsuta. NCBI lineage: Eukaryota > Metazoa > Chordata > Mammalia > Chiroptera > Phyllostomidae > Micronycteris > Micronycteris hirsuta. Next base: position 5,449 of record PVJI01024252.1, read on the forward strand.
CTTTTTTAAAGCCTTTTGCAAAAGGAGTAGACTTTTCCCAAAAGGAACAGCATTTCAGTATGCTTTTGCTTTTGTGTTCTTGTCCCTGCCCTTCCTTCCACACTCCGTTCTGACCGGCACATTCCTTTTCTTTGCTGCAGTAGCACCCTGCACCAGCTCCAGCCTGCCTTACCCTGCTACTTGTTAGTTTGCCTGGCCCCATCTCTTAGTCCATTCATGTCCTTGCTACCTAGTAGCATAGTCCTTGGCGTACGGCAGATACTTGAGGAGTGAATGAGAATGAAAGGAAACAAGGCAAAGATGACCATCTGCTAATGACCATCCACCGATTCAGAGAATTTCATTAATGCTGCAAATTAGTCTGTGTAGCAGTTTTTAACTGATTTTTTATTTTAAGGGTCAAAATGATAGAAATCATACTCTTTCTTTTGTTTTCCTGCTCTGCTAAGATCGTCCATAGTTCTTCATCCAAGTTCTGGTTTCAAACCCATTTATTACCAGTGGAAGGTGGGGAAGGGGCAGATTTTCTAGGAGTTGGTTTACATTTTGATATTGACAGTAAGCTGGATTTTAGATATAGTGCATCGGTTTTGGAAGACACTAATAGATTTTTAGGATAATTAAAAAAATGTTTTTACCAGTGTTTAGAAATGAGTATAGAGAATTTTTTATTGCTAAAATTAAAAGAATAAAGGTTTGCTGTTGGACTGTGTGGATGGACAACTTGGAATGTTTTTGAGGCAAAATAGGCATTACCTCTATTGACATACTTTGAGGTCAGTAATTGTTTAGTGAGTGCCTGCTCTGGTGGGCATTGTGACCGAGGAGAGGGACATAAAGTAAATTAGTGGCTCCTGTCCTCCAGGACCTCACAGTCTTGTGAGACACCATGTGTCAACAAATCGTTGCAGCACGGTGCGATGTGCAAGAGAGTGGTGTGAGGGGGGGGGGATAGTTCTGCTGAGGAAAGGCTTAACAGTTAAGGAAGGAGGCATTTAAGTTGGTTCTGGAAACACGTATGGGAGATCATACGTAGTCAGGGTGCAGGGCGTTCTGGGTAGAGACCAGTATGGGAGGGCAGTATCGTATAGCGGTTTAAGAGTGGATGCTAGACCCAGACTCCAAACTCAAATCCAACTTCTTCCATTTACTAGAAGCCTCTTATACTTCTGTTTTCTCATCTGTCAAATATTGGTAGTTTTATACTTCCTAAGGTAGTTACGATAATTAAATGTTTTATGCAACTGCTTACAGCAATGACTAATACGTAGTAAGTGCTTTAGCTTGTGTTATTATATGCAGAGAGCTACATAGTAGTGTGAGTAGAAGCACATAAGGTGTGAGAGGGCCCTGAGTTGTTTTTGTACCACTCCCTGGTGTGTGCAGGATTTGGGACCTGTCACTAGACTGGTGGGCAGATGCTGGTAAGGAAGAGCTCTGTGTATCCCAGTGGAAGACTTTTGAGGAGGGGAGTGAGACAGTGAGAGGCTGATTTTAGAAAGGTGGAGTGGGGGAGTGTGCACTGTGAAGACGTCCTGCTGGGAGATGAGGAAGTCTTAGATACTGGACCTCGGGTTGGGGCGAATGGACAGTCTGGGGGGAGGTTTAAGGAGGCTGAATCTGCAGTCATTAGTAGTGTACCCTTTGGGTCTATGAAGTTCAGATTTTAAAATAAGCAGATGAATTTTCATCTGAACACAGATTTCTCCTTTGTTGCCATCTTTGTGTGTGGATGGGGAACACATGCTGTCTGTCTGTCTATATTCTCTGAAAGTCGGGTTCAGGTAGCATAGATTATGACAATAATTAAAATTCATGCTTAATTATTTCTATAGATAGAAAGGCTGAATTAAAAAAAATCAGTAATGATGAGGCTGTCATCATTACTAGTTAATGAAAATCATCTTTACTGTTGTACGTTGTGGATGGGAAGGAAGAGAAAAGTTGGGCCGGAGATGTCCTTCTGGACCAAGTACACAGTAGTTGGGGCAGAAACTGGGCAGTGCTGAACTGATGTACGCATCCATTCATCAGCATTTGTTAGGTCTTTACGTGTCTCAGTAACTGCATTCTGTGCTGGAGATGGACGTGATCAAGATATCCCTGCCCTCAAAGAATGTCTGCCATGGAAATAAGGCATTCTATAAAAGAAATAAAGCACAAAGTAGTACTAAATTCTGCTGAGGAGGAGGCGATAAAAAAGTCCCAGAAGGAAAGGTTTTTGAGGTGGAGATATATATATCACCAGTTAGTGGACAGGTTGGACTTTGTTAGAGGAGTAAGAAGATCTACCCAGGAATGCATGTTAAAACACAAAGATATGAAATGAATGGCATTCAGAAAGCTGCAAACAATTTGGTGTGACTAGTGGGTGGGGTCACAGGAGGGGTAACAGCGGGTCATCAGGCGGCCAGTGGCAGGAGCAGGTTTACAGAGAGCCTTCCAGCCAGGCTGAGGAATCTGGACTTCGTTGTTCAGGATTGGGAAACATCCAGTGGGTGGGCATTAAAGATAGCTCCTGCAGCCGAAGGGAGAAGGTGAGGCCTGGAGACAGGCTGGTCAGTGAAGACGCCAGTTCAGAATTCTGGACCAGAGGTGTCTAAGCCAAGGTTGTGGCAGTGGGGATGGAAGAAAGGGAGAGACTCAAGAGGTATCGGTATGTAGCTTCAACAGAGATTTGAAACCAACTAGATATGGAGAAAAGAGACAGGAAAAATATATATAACTCCCAGGTGGTTTGGATGACTAAGTGCATAGTAGTTTCAGAGTCTAGGAGACACAAAGGATCAGGTTTGGGTGATGAGCTGCATTGCGAACATACTGAATCTGAGTTGCCTATCTCTCTACATTTTTGTAGAGAAGTTCAGCAGGGAGCTGAGTGGATGGCCTTGGATCTCAGTGCACAGGTATAGGCAGGAGATACAAACTGGGAAATCAAAGGTATAGAAGTGGCCGTGGAAGCCCTAGGGATAGATGAGACTTTCCAGGAAGAATGTGCAGGGCAAGAAGGGGAAGGGACTGAAGCCAGAATGCTGGGAACCAGCCTGGGGATCGGAGTATGACAAGGGAGGTTGCCTGGATTTGAGTTACTTTTCCCTATTTCAGTGATCTTAACAGAAAACATGTATTACCTTAACATGCGGCTGCATAGGCTAGCTAAAATCTCATGAATGGTTGTTCTTCTAAATGGTAGTTCTTCAAAAATGGGATTCTCACAGAAAGAATAAATGAACCCTTCTTTACAATTAGGAAGACCAGAGTGTTATTTGCCTAGATTTTTATCAACTAAGTATGTTAGCACTAGTTATTTGACATCAATTTTCAGAAGTCCTACTTGGTGTCATCGAGACCACGTATTGTGACTCTTACTTGACCCACTCTCGTGAGCCGAGAGACGAATGCTCCATGGAACACACTTTGGGAAATGCTGCCCAGCTCGACGGGTGTGTTTCGGAGATAAGACTGTTTACGGCCTTAGACTACTTTCTTATCCCGAGAGCTGATGTACGTTCTGTGTTGCTGCCTGCAGTCGTCTTGCCAGTTGGCAAGCCACATCCCAACATGTTCAAAGCTGCATTGATTAAATATTCCTGTGTGGAGTCTCTCAAAGAGCCCGGCCCATAATCCTTTGCCCTTAACAGCTCCCTCATCCAAGGCACTGAAGTGTGGCGGTCAGCTTTCTACTAGTGTACATGGACAGTGTCTGCTTCAGGGACTGTCCATCTGTTCTCTGTCCGTTCAGCGTGCTTTAGGTTTGTATCTCTAGCAATAGCAAGTGAGAACTTCTCAAGTCACGAAAACTATGTATTGTGCTATTTTTAAATATTTACATTGGCAATTTTCTCTAATAAATGTAAAATGTATTCACTGTAGAAAAAGAATAAAGGAAAAAGGTAAATTGCTTGCAGTCCTATCATTTAAAACTAATTACTATTGGTATTTTGATATATATTCTTCCATTTTATATGCATGAATCAGGGTATTTTCAGCCACAAATCACAGAAAAATAGATCCATATTGGCTTAAATAATAGGGTTTGCTTTTTTGTTTACCTTACATAAGAAATTTGGAGGTGTGGACTCTTTCGGGATTGGTTAACCTTGCCACACATTGGTATCAGAGGTCTGAACTGGCTTCTCTGACGTGTTTGGCTTTATGTTTTGGGTGCAGGTAGCTAGTACGCTTTATGTTTTGGGCTACTCTCTGTCTTCCCTTGACAGTATCTAAAGCAGGGGGAAAGATGGACTTTCTTGTCCATCTCTTTTATTTAGGAGGAAAATTTCAGACGGCCCCTTTCCCAAGCAGGCTGCCTGTTGTGTCTCATTGGCTAGGTCTGAGGCGCACGCTCGCGGTCCCAGGGAAGGGGAAGCCATCCCAGTTCACCTGTGAGACCGGGGGGCCATTCTCTCTGCACAATGCCAGTCAGTCTGAACAGAGTTGAGGTTTTGTGGGTAAAGACTTTAGAGAGGCAGCCTACCAGGGTCTGCAAAATTTCATCAATATAAATTTAAAAGTCATGTCTTCTAAAGCGAGTGTTTGTGTTACTTCTCTCCATCATCTTGGATAATCAGGAGTTAAATATATGTTTGTTGAGATCAAGTGACTCAAAAATTGGGGGTGGGTAGTAGATAGAGGAAGTATTATAAACTGAGTTTTTTTACTGGTAAATAATAAAAAGTAATACAAAATTATAATATGACAGCTATGAATGCGTAAATTTTCACAATAGGACTTAAGAGATTTGTTTTTGATATTTATTTGTTTTGCTTTTGTAGTAGGTAACTTTGGGCCAAGCTTCTAAACCTTCTCCTAGGAATTATTCTCCTTTGCTCTTGGAGCACCTTGCTGGATGAGTTTAAAAAACGGACTCCAGAACTACAGAATTGTCACCACATCCAAAGCACTCTTCTGTACTTTTCATATGAGTTACAGGTTAGGACAGCCACTCTTCAGTCACAACTATTTTCTCCCAAAATCAACCATCCCGGAAAAGATTTACTCCACAAACTGGCCCTACAATTTTGATGTCATGCCACCAGGTGGTGGCGGTCTCAAAGTCATAGGTATCCTTAGTCTCTTGGGAGAGCCCTCATTTCGGTTTGTTTGGCCTGTTTTTTTCTGAAAAAGCTTATCAATATTTTATACAGTTTAATATTTCAATATTTCTAATCTCTCTGGCTGCCTTATGTATTTAGAAGTTTTGCAAAAATAACAGTTAGTTGGGTGCTTTTTTTGTTTAAATATGCTTTTTACTTGACCAAAAGTCATTCTTCAGAGTTCCAGGCCTGCATTTCATCAGATTCAAATATAGGGTTTTGTTCAGGTTCCCTAGTATTTATATTTATTTATAACCATAAATTTCCTACACTATAAATCTTTTCAAAAAATAGCTTTTGATTAGATGTAAAACAACCTCAATTTCAAATTTTGTTAATTATTTTCTTTTTAAAATCTATATGCATATCACCTTTTCAATAATTTTTAACACTTAAAGTGCCTCACATCACCCTGGCCTGCGTGGCTCAGTGGATTGAGCGCCAACCTGTGAACCAAAAGGCCACAGGTTTGATTCCCAGTCAGGGCACATGCCTGGGTTGTGGGCCAGGTCCCCAATGGGAGCATGTGAAAGGCAGTCAATCAATGTATCTCTCACACATTGATGTTTCTCTCCTTCTCTTTCTCCCTCCTTTTCTTTCTCTCTAAAAAGTAAGTAAATAAAATCTTTTTTAAGAAAGTACGTCAAATCTTAGCTTGTTTGGCTGCTTTCCACTCTTGAGTTAGTTTACCGTCCAGACGTGTTAGGTTGCTCTCTTTTCTCTGCTAAAGCTATTTAGGCTATGAAAGAGAAGGCATTAGTTTGCCTTTGTAATCCTCTGAAATCCAAGTTTTCTTGAGTCTTTCAGCTTTATGAGGCAGAAATAGAAAAAGAAGAAAGAGCATTATTCTCTGTCATGAGCAAGGAAACATCCCTGCCTGTTTGTGTCTTTCCGCAATGCTAGGTATATCAGGGGAGACCTCCCCGACAAGCCAGTCGAGTCACGTGTGGCTCACGCAGAGAGGGGGTGCTTATGCGATAGAAGCGAGCAGAGTAAGCAGCTGCCATGAAGTCTCGGTCATGGGCAGGTCCCCAGGTGGAGAGGTGGCTGCCGTAGTGGCTTGAGTCCAGTGGAGCTCAACCTGTGGCACAACCAAGCTTGAGCATTGGGTGGTCGAAGCTCTGAGTTCTTACAGTCCACGAGGGGCGGCAGTCCCCCTCAGGTCGGTGTCCACATGGAGTCCTTTTCCAAGTGTCCAGACTTGTGGTTTGGGTGTTCCGGGCCCCACTAAAGGACGTTCCTGTTACACCCCGTTACCTGTCTTGGGCGTATTGCTGCTTGATGTAACTGTCATGGCTGACAGTGACTCCATATTGTATTGTCAAAGGAGTCCATAAAGTCTGCTCTGCTCTCGTGCTATACGTTCTCTTAAAAAGATTTTTTAATAAAAAGCCTTTATGGAAAGATACTCTAGTCACTATTTCTCATCAGTATTGTCTCTTTGTGACTTTTTCTTTGGCTTTTTAAGTTTAATGTAGAGTTTCTTATAATCTGGCCCATTTAAGTTAAATTTGAGATTAAGCACTTCAGTGCTTTTTATAGCAAGTAATTTGTTGTATTTTAGATTGGTGGCTTCTAGTGAAACTAAATTACTTAAAGAAATTGAATAACTTACTGGATCAAAACATTCTAAATTGCACTCAAGCAACATTTTCATTAGAAATTACAATAGTGGACAATCTTAATTCTCCTAAGAGGTTTTTGGAAATTTTAAGAGTAAAATGTGAGCATATTATTTCCCATTGCTTTTGAAAGACAGTATGAAAATAATACCTTATATAAAGATAATTTTAACATCTATGTAGATCTACTGGTAGATTCTCATCAATTATTATAAGCCATAAAAGCATGGAGCTGGACAGCAGTCCTGGAGTTCATTGGGTGTGTGGGTGTCCCCATGGACCACGTGTGAGCCCCACTCAAAGTGAGAGAATAAGAGCCCACCAGGAGCTGTGTTAAATTCTGTCCCTGAGGACATTGAAACCTAACTCTGAGAGTCCGTGTGGAATGAACCTCTGAACACCCAGGCTAGAAGGGAGTGGGGCGGTGAGGGGTGGCGTGTTGTGGAGCCCCCAGAGGAACAGAACGTGTCTTCCGTATCGTGGGGGTTACAGGCAGGGGGGCCCAACAGGAAGGCCTACCAAGAACCAGGAGCTTGGCCATGCAAGGGTTCAGCCTACACATCTGTCGGGCGCATAAGTGGGGCATCTTAACTGCAGCAGGATGTGTTCCACCCCCTTGACCTGTCTTTCCTCCCCTTCTCCAAGCTGGGGTGGGTGGGGTGGGGCCAGGAAGGAGGAACAGCAGTCAGGGGACGGAGAGCGGACAAAAACTCTAGGCCGGGAAAGAAAAGGACAGTGTGTCCTCTCCCGCAAAAGAGCCTTTGCAGCCAGTTGGTGCGGAAAAGGGGAGAAGCTGTACTTTTAAATCAAGATTTAAGTGTTAACTTTTGTGTTAGACATTCTAATTTCTGAATCAAGGCTCTGATTGACAACTTAAAACAATTGTAGATATTGACCAAGAGTAATCTGAGCAGTCAGTGCATTTTTTTGGTCATAGATAGTCTCTCAAATGTATCAACAGTTTTGTTGCCACTTTAAAAAAACTCTCTGAGTATTTTACAATGTCCTTAAAAAGTCTTTCAAAACGTTTCCGTCGGCTGTATAATTGTGACACCTCCATACCACGAAATACTGATGGAACATTTCTCTATTGTTAACACAATGACGTGGCTCCTGGCTTTGTATACAGATATATCTTTATAGTGTTTATTGTCTTCTTAAATTGATTCCTAAATTGAATATTGCCTTGAAAGATAAACTTTAATGCTTTAGGTACTCTTCTTAATTTTTAAAAATGTTTACCGATTTTAGAGAGAGAGGAAGGGGGGAGAGAGAGAGAGATACATCTGTGTGAGAGAGGAACGTTGATTGGTGGCCTCCCATACAACCCCGACCTGGGATCGAACCCAGCCCTAGGTGTGTATGCCCTGACCAGGAATTGAACCCCCAGCCTTTTGGTGTATGGGGACCATGCTTCAACTAACCGAGCCACTGACCAGGGCTGTTTTAAATACTCTTTACAAGACTCTTTAAGTACATAAAATTTTAAAGTGAATGATACTAACTTTATTTTTAAGGAAAAATAAAAGACATAGAGCCCATTTTTTTCATGGCATTGTATATGGATTTTGATAAAGCTGAGACTGATCTGGGTTCCCTTGCTATTTCCTCTTTTCCCCATTCTCTGCTTCTTGACACTCTTTCCCACCTATGAAAATGTCCATCTTCCTTTGCTTTGCTTTTTTTTTTTAATTTCTAAAAAGGAGCCAATAAAAATTCCAAAGCAGCCAGCTTGAATCAATCTTTCTGTTCCTCTTATGAATAAGCAGTTCCTCCAGGCAGTGAATTAGCCCCTTAGAAAACATCAGCATTGTGTTTCTCAACCCGAGTGTCTGTATAGGTGGCCTGGAATGCATTAAAGAGACGCATTGTGTCAGATCCTCAAATCTGAAGATGAAATCCTGTTCTTACTAATTATAAGTTGTTTTTGTTGTTGCTGCTGCTGTTGTTTTGTTCCAAGTTACTGGATTTTTAAAAATTATCATTTGCTTTAGTGAAAGTTGGAAATGGATTTATTACAGTACACAGTTGGTTCTCACTTCATGTTGTAGAAATGTGTCCGGAGAGTTTGCTCTTTAAAGGAATCCTATGCTGAATACCTTCTTTGAATATAGAGTATGTACACATGGACTTTACTGTTTCTTCCTGTGACAGGAATAATATTTTGTCTAAGTTCAGGCTATAATATTTAGCAATAATTAATTAATTTTTGCTGATAAACTAGATAATCTTCTCCCATATGTTAGTATCTTGTGTGTTTTTGTTGGGTTTCTTGCTGCAAGAATAGCTGTTGTTTAGATCCGTTCTCAAGTGTGGCGCCCCCTCCCAGAAGCATCAGGATCACCCTCACCTGGGAGCCCATTAGGGACGCAAGTCATTGGGCTCCACCTCAGGCCTCCTGTTCAGAAACTGGGAGGTCGAGCTTGTTAAGGGTTTTAACAAGCCCTTTCGGTGAGTCTCATACATGCTAAAGTTTGAGAACTCCTGGTTTAGATAATATCTGCACAGCTCTTATCGCTGGAGGCCGGGGTTTGGTTTAATTCCAAGATATGCATTAGGAACTAGGGCAGTAAGCTTCGGAGAGATGTGCAGATGGAACGCTGATAGCAGAGGCTGCCTCACAGGAGTCGCTTTCATTGTTTCCAGTAGCTGAGATTTTAAAAACTAAACAGAGCCAAGATTCCTTCACCATTGAGCTGAACCAAAGTGTTGCAGTACTTAGGATAATTAGCAGAAGCTTCTCATTTGTTTACATCCTTTCGATTGTGTCTCCCTTTATTACCCAGACACTAAAACTGACAAATCATGAAAACATATTTCAGATACATAAGATTATTTTCAGAGTTATGGAATTTTTTAATTAGTTCTTATTCAAATGCTCTTAAGTTGTAAATAATTACAAGCAGACGTACAATACCTGAAAGACACTTCATTAGTATAATATGTATTTGTTAATTATTAACATTTTTATATAGGTGTTCACTTATTTCTAAATGTTTATAACATCTGCCTTTCTGGTTAGTTTTAAAACATTTTTAGATCTGGCTGGTGTGGCTCAGTGGATTGAGTGCTGTCCTGTAAACTGAAAGGTTGCCAGTTCGATTCCCAGTCAGGGCACATGCCTGGGTTGCAGGCCAGGACCCCAGTTAGGGGCTTGCAAGAGACAATAGATCTATGTGTCTCTCATACATCGATATTTCTCTCCCTCTTTTTCTCCCTTCCTTACCCATTTTCTAAAAATAAATAAAATCTTTAAAAATATTTTTAATGGAAAAATATTATGGTAATGTGTATGTACATATATGTGTGCATTTTTTATTGAAAAATTCTCTTTTCCTGAACTTAAATGTTACATGCATTTATTAATTATTTCAAGTGGATCCTTCAGGGTGGAATATTAACTTTTTAAATGTGGTGTTATTTTATAAATGGGAACACTGTTTTTTAAAAAACTAGAAGTCCTTGCTAAATTTAGAGCTGTAGAGCTTTTCTGGATCTTCAGTCTACAGCAGATTTTAATTTTTTTACCTTAGGAAGATAATTACTCTCTAGAAGAGGTATAACTGGTTTGGTGGTAATGTCTTCTTGGCAGCACAGGTGGGTCTCGTTCACGCCATGGATTGGAATCAGTGACAAGAGGACATTAGAGAAAGCTGACAATGTTCCCTTTGTGCATATTGAGAAGTGGAGGATTTCCTAAAGCTAGGGTAAAGCTACCAACTTTTTGAGGATACTATTTGTGATTTTTAAGCAAAAAGGGTATCTAAGAATTGTCCACCCACTCCATATAACTAGGTCGTATTGTGAAAGGTCAGTTTCGTGTAATCAACCAAAAGAAACATCAGTGTGTGGTTGCCTCTTGTGCATGCCCTACTGGGGACCTGGCCCTCAACCCAGGCTTGTGCCCTGACTGGGAACCGAACCGGCAATCCTCTGGTTCGCAGCCCACAGTCATTCTACTGAGCTACACCAGCCAGGGCTGAAATTCAATTTTTAAATAATATGCCTCAAGTTATTTGAGATGGGGGTGGGGAACCTGATAAATGAAAACTAGAAAAGATTTAAAGCATGTTATTTATTTTCTGCATAGGATAGGAAGAAATATTTTTAAACTTATTTTTCAGTTTTTCCTAATGGTTCATGGTACTTTGTTTTCTTTGAATTAGAGTAATTCTCAATGTAGTCTGACCTTTTTGTTATATTGTCTTGGGCTGAAGACAAATCTCAGTTTGTCTTTTTGACTCATAAACTTCATGTTTAGCAAGTTTATCCTAACAAACCATTTTATTTGTTTCACTTCTCTAGTTATCTGAGGGAAACCAAAAGCACGCAAACCTACAGAAAAGCATCGAGAAAGCTAAAGTTGGCCGCCACGAAACGGTGAGTTTGTGTCGGTGGACTCTTTAATCATGTCAGTTCTAAGTAGGAGAATAAGGACACAGGGGCCCATGAGGAGTGTGCTGTGTCTGCCAGAAGAGAAGCGAGTCGTGGCAAAGGATGTGAACATTTGCCCTGGTAGGACTCACTAATTGTGAATTAGATTCATTATTATTTTATGGTATTGTATACGGCAGCATAGCACAGGGGCGTAAACTCTGGAGCCAGACTGCCTGGGCTTGGAAGTCTCCTGAACTCTTTGCTCTTGGTTTTCTCAGTTGTAAAATGGGGAATAATAAAATCTACCTCGTTAGGTAATTGTGTGGATTAAATTAATATCGGCAAAGCACTTAGAAGAGGACCAGGCATAAGGTAAGCCCTATATAAAAGTTTACATATGTTGTTAAGAGTCTTGTTTTTTTAAGTCTTGGCCCAGAACAAATTGAAAACTATCAATATAGTATCCTCGTGACCTTTAATATTTCTCAGTTATTTAAATGAATATAGACTTACTCTTATTTTTTAAAGTGCAGTGTTCTCTAAAGTATTGTGTTGGTGTTTTTGAAAAATTATTTTCTCATTTCATCACCTCAGGTATGGATTCATGACTTGAGGAAATATTGAAGATCAACACAAACCATTACGCATTCTGTCTAGGCTTCTGTTTGTACCACTTGATTGTGAAAGAGATTCAGAAACCTGTCAGATTGTAGAAGAGAATACATCTCGGGTTTACCGTGGCTTTATGCCTTTCAAAGTTATTTTACATACCTTCTTTCACGTAAATAGTCAGCATCGTCATAGCCAGGAACCACAGAAGGGTGATTTCTAAAGAATATTCAAGGGACGGGAAGTTCTGGGCATAACCTGAAGCTGTTATTTCTTTTTCAGTTGACAGTAGAAATTACCACTTCTTTATTTGATCCTTTTTTTCTTTAACATTGGCAACAACTTATAGAAGCACCTTCAACTAATGGTGACCTACCCATGCCTACAAGTTGTCAGCCAGTCTGCTGAGTGGTACCCAGTCCCCTGGCACTATTGCAACCGGTGAAAAACCAGCAGCGCACCTCGTCGGTGCCTGCAGCTATCGGAAGAGTATAGTAGTTCGGAGAGGCTCCTGAGAAAGATGCATTCTTATGACCATCCTGCATTTACCGGTCAGGATTTTCCAGAAACACGTAGCTCCTGTCTACTAGATATTATTTATGGTGATGATGCTGACAATGATGATGATGATGAAGAAGTAGCTAACATTAATACTCTGCTTAACATGAGCCAGGCAGGTACTGTTCCAAATTCATTTTTATATTCAGTTCTGCCAACAGTTCAAGGAGGTAGCTATAACTACCATCTCCATTTTGGTGGAAGCACAAAGAGGTTAAGTAATTTGACAAAGATCTTTGCGCTAGTAGCAGTCTAGGTGGCTTCCAGTTCACCGTGGCTGGAGCTCTCATTGCATCCACACAGATGTTTATCATTCTGCTTCTCCCGTCTTCATTAATTAGCTTTTTCTTCTCTCATTTTTTTCATTGTGGAGCATGTATAATTTGGGTGTGGTTGGCAAATAATGACCATCTTATATTGTAGTTATTTAAAAATCTCTCCTAAGCTGTGCTGATATGGTATACATTGATCACGTGAGGCTGTTTACACTGAAATTGAAATTAAATACAATTAAATTCAGTCTCGCGGGACCAACGGCCGCAGTTCATGGTCTCAGTAGCCATGTGTGGCTAACGTTTCTGCATCGGAGGACACAGCTCGAGAACACCTCTGTCCCTGCAGAGTCCCGGTGGACTGTGCCTCCCCAGAGCGTGCTACCCTGGACAGGCTAGCAGGGGCTTTCCTCACCTTGGAGCCAGAGAGAACAGACAGAGGCCAAAGTAGAAAGAGACAAGTACAAAACATAAGCTAGCAAGGAATCTTAAGTCTTTTTAGTCAACATGAACTCCTTGGTTTTGCCTCAGACTTAGCCTATAACTCTGTATTGTAAACTTTGCCAATATTTGATTTTTGTTTGGACTTACTTTTCAGGTTTCACACATCTGAATGATTACCAATAGCACCATGACATCTCCCTGTTAGTGAGAACTGGGGCTAGGAATTTCAGACGGTGTTTATCGGATCGCATTATGTTTAAAGTTTTGTTCTGGTTTACTTTTAAAGGATGGGGAGCGGCAAGTGACCATTCTGTTATTTCTGATTTCTTTAAATATTTTTAAAGGTTAACCATCCTTGAAGGCTGAAAAATTGTCTAGAACACATTTAAGAAAAATCCTGTAATAATTGAAGCTGCCTTGAATATCACTTACACGTATAGGCACAATGTGTGAAACTGCGCAAACAGCAGTGTGATTTTTCTACCCAGCCTCAGGTGACGTAGTCTTTGAGTGCATACGTAATTGGTAATCTCTTGTCTGTTACAAGCCTTTCATTCTACCTATTCTCCTCATTCAGTTAGTCAGTATGTGTTCATACATACAGGATGCCTGGGATGTCAGAGAAAATGATAATTGAGTTCTTTCACTATAAATATATGTAGGTATTTATAATATTGTCAAAGCCTAATGCACATCAATTATGAGGGATAAAATGAAAACATCTATAAAGCATATAACCTTATAATATATGGCATTTTATTTGCCTTAGTTGTACATAAAACTATTTTTTTGTAAATGCAGGAAGAGCGAAACAGACTAGCAAAAGAGCTTTCTTCACTTCGAGATCAAAGGAACCAGCTCAAGGCAGAACTAGAGAAATACAAAGAATGTGACCCTCAAGTTGTGGAAGAAATACGTAAGTTTGTGTCACATATTGAGCATTTTAACTTTGCTGATGAAAGAGACTTTGTACTTCTGGTTGCCTGGTAACCATTCTCCAAGTATATGAGCGAATAAAGCCATTAATAGTATTCACGTTGCATGAACATTTCCTTTGAGGAGACTGAATGTTGAAGCATTGAACAGTGGTAGCTTTAAGATGAAAAGCATTTCAAGAGTAAGAAGTTTGGTGGGGTAGAAGGATAAAGACATAAAATATAAGCTTAGGAAACTATGGAGTCAGAGAGGGAGCTAAGTTGGCCCCAAGTACCTCGACTCTAGAAAGAAATCCACCGTCATCTTCTAGGGAAGATGATACCAAAATATAAGTGTTTGCAAGTCTCAGAAAATCAGCCTGTGCGTTGACTTGCCTTTTGAATATACGATGACGTTTTGCCCTACTTTTAAACCAGAGTCTCCAAGCTTCATTTTGAATAATTTGTATATGTTTATGTAAAGATAGAAATTGAATATTTAAAGAAATGAAAGGGTGTATTATAAAGATGCTGCATTTAATTGCTAAGGGAAATATAACTTTCTTCACATTTTTCTGTCTTAGCCTGTCTTTCTATTAGGGAACTTTACCAAATGAAACTTTTAGTAAAAACTGATGTTATACTATGCGATTGAAAGATTTGAGAGAAAATATATTTGGCACTTGAAAATTAACTGGAGATCAGTTTGATTATAATTAAGTTATCCTTGATGGTATTCTTCACCATTAAAAGAACTCTGAACCGTTCAGCTAGTGTCATCTTAAAGTTAAACTTAATTTTAGAGACAGGTCCCCGTCTGCACAGCCCCAGGGGGCACGTCCCCGCACATGTGGCACACGGCCCAGAGGGTGGCGTGTATCTGTGGCTCCGTTGATTGTCCGGGGTGACTTTCAAAGAGAGGTGGAGGCAGAAGAACCCTCTGAGCCAGTCACTTTCTGTAATTAAGTTTTGGGGGAGATATGTTAGCTCTTTCACGCCACCCACAGATTCATTTTGTTTATCGTCATCCTGTAGAAGAAAAGTGCTAACCAAATCTATTGCTACAAAATTAACCACTTTAATCTGTTTTAAAGTTTTAACTAATATCAAATGAGACGCTCAGTGAATACAAGGACATCAAAGTGGCAGGAGAAAGGTAGGACGTTACTGCCAGGAAGTTTCGCCTGCTCATGCTTCATGCTTCATCTTCGAAAGAAAACCCAGGCTGGGAGACTTCCGACAAGATGGCGGCATAGGTGAACGCGCCGTGCCTCCTTGCACAGCCAAACAAGGAAAAAAACAGAAATTTATCTAAACAAAAACAGCCAGATCTGGCAGAAAATCAAATTGAGAGGAAGTCCGACGACCAAGGAATTAAAGAAGATACATTCATCCAGTTTGGTGAGCCGGGAGGAGCAGGGTGAAGGGAGAGCGCTCGGCGACTCTGCAGCGAGCTGGTGAGCAGACGACAGGACCGCAGTCTGAGGGGCGGTTCCCGTGGGGCTGCAGCACACCGAGACAGGGGTGCCTGACCAAAGCACGGCCAGCGCCCAGCTCATCCGGACCCAGCGAGGCTGAGACTAGTGGACCAGGCAGGTCCGCATTCGTGTGCAGAGAAATCGGGAGAGAAAGCAGGGTGCAACCCATCGGCGCAGATTGAAAGCACCTGTGGGGGTGGAGTCGGCAGCGGGAGGAACTCCCGACCTCACAGGAGAGTTCATTGGGGAGACCCACGGGGGATTGGAGCTGTGCAGCCCGTCCACCGACCCCAGAGCGACCCCCCGAGCCAGCGCAGAGAGGGGCTCAAATTGCTTGCGGGAGGCGGTGTGGGTGCGGAGAGCGGAGCAGGCGCCATTGTGCTCTCAGGTCCCTCCCCACAGACTACGTCACAGCACAGCTACTGCAAGTTTCCCTGCCCAGGTGAACCCCAAGGCTCCGCCCTCCTTACAGTAACAGGCTCACCGAGGGGAAAAAAAAATGGCCCGAAGAAAGGAACAGATCAAAGCTCCAGAACTAACCGACCAAGAGATAGCCAACCTATCAGATGCACAGTTCAAAACCCTAGTAATCAGGATGCTGACAGAATTCGACGAAAAATTATCGAAATTGCTTGAACAAATGAGGAGAGATCTGCAGGGAACCAATAGGGATAAGAAGGGAACTGGGACTCAAATCAACAGAGTGGACCAGCAGAAAGAAAAAAACAGCCAACCAGAAAAGAATGAAGAAACAAGAATTCAAAAAATGGAGGAGGGGCTCAGAAACCTCCAAGACATCTGTAAACAACCCAACATATGGATCATAGGGCTGCCAGAAGGAGAAGAAGAAACCCAAGGAATTGAAAACTTATTTGAACACATAATGATGGAGAAGCTGGTGAAGGAAATAGACTTTCGGGAAGTCCAGGAAGCTCAGAGAGTCCCAAAGAAGTTGGACCCAAAGAGGAAGACACCAAGACACATCATAATGACATTACCCAAGATTAAAAATAAGGAGAGAATCTTAGAAGCAGCAAGAGAAAAGGGGACAGTTACCTACAAAGGAATTCCCATAAGACTGTCAGCTGATTTCTCAAAAGAGACCTTGCAGGCAAGAAGGGGCTGGAGAGAAGTATTCCAAGTCATGACAGGCAGGACCTACATTCAAGAATACTCTATCCAGCAAAGTTTTCATTTAGAATGGAGGGGCAGATCAAGTGCTTCTCAGATAAGGTCAAGTTCAAGAAGTTCATCACCACCCAGCCTTTATTGTATGAAATGTTAAAGGGAGTTATATAAGGTATGGAGGAATATCAACAGGGGAGTGGTAGGGGGAGAGGGTGGGAATGGGGCACAGAATAAGTAGTATAAATGGTAGGTAGACAACAGACAGGGGGAGGTTAAGAATAGTATA